>PVKN010003487.1:0-37091 GCA_004027915.1 Capromys pilorides
TAAATATGTGGAATGAATAGATGGCTTTGAATAGAGAGAAAGGTTGGAGTGAAAGGGTCTTAGGGGGAGAGGTGATTAAATCAGCAAATTTGGTACTCAATACATTTAGGTTGAAGTAGATCCCTGGAGAGCAAGCTCTTGAGGTAGGAGCAGGAACTAACAGAGACTTGGAAAAAACCAAACAGCATTACTTATAAAGTAGGTTCTCAGTAAGTGTTTACTGGCTTAGATTTTAGGGTATGGGTTTAATGTTGGGAGAAGGAATCCTAGGGGTATGGAAGGAATGAAAAAGGGGTAACTCTTATAAATTGGGTTTTGGATTTATTGAAGGAAAGGACCTTACGATTGGGGAAGGTCCTTCTAGCAATAATGAAGGGAATGTACTCTCTATATGCAACAGGCATTGTATATGTGCTTACTGGATCCAGTGGAAGAAATGGTCTCTAGGGAGGAGGCACAAGCACACAAAAGAGACTCCATAAATGCCCATGGAAGCCAGGGGAGGCAAAGGTCTTTGGGAGAAGATTGGAATGGAGCACATAGCAGAAAGGAATACAATGTTCACTGGATCCATTAAAAGAAAAGATTTGGGGGAGAGAGCCAGTGATGGGCACACATTTGATGCAGGCTCACTGGATCCTTGGAGGAAAAGCCCTTTGAGGAGGGAGGATGGGCATGAAGAAACGTGATTCATGTGAGGATGATTCTCCATCTGTGGGAGGAAAGGTTTTTGAGGAGAAGGCACAGAAACAGACACAGATCGAGGGCTCTATAAATGCTCCAAGGAGTGATTAAAAGAGAAAGTCTTTGGAAAGAGTACCTGAACTGTATGCAAAGCAAATTCTAGATATCTGAGCACTGGATTAATTTTGGGGAACAGACCCTAGTGGAGAGATCTAAGGCTGGGCATGCAAGAGATGATCAATACACCCTGAATGAAGTCACTGAAGGAAAAATCATTAGGCAAAGGGCACGGAGTGGGGGTATGCAAAAGATTCTAAATATATGTTTGTTGAATATATTGAAGGAAAAGACATTTAGAGAAGGCTCATGTTTTAGGCAGTTGGTTAATGTTAGATGGATCCACAAAAGCAAAGGACTTTGAAGTATCTTGGGAATGGGGGATTCAGAAGCCACTCGAAAAATGCTTTCCAGATTTATTTGTAGAAAAAGGTCGTTGAGGAGTCTGATGATGAGTCACACACAGAAGGCTCAAAATATTCACGGAATTCACCACAGGAAAACTGTTTGGGAAGGGACTTGGAGATGGATACATTTCAGTCACTTAAATGCTTCCTAGATCCTTTGGAGAAAACAGGTTCCCTCGGAGAGAAGGCCTGGAGTCGGGATACACAGAAGGCATTCTATCAAGGTTCACAGGAGAAAAGCACGGGTGGAATACACAGCAGGCACTCAAATCAATGTTTACTTAATAGTTTAAAAGGTCGTTGAGGAAGGGGCTTGGGCTGGACGGTGCTCACTGGATACCTGCTCACAGGACCCATCAGGCCTTAGGGCAGGAGTTGAGGAGAAGAGAGCACACATGAGGTTCTTAAGAAATGCTCACAAAATTCATTGAAGCCCAAGGCAGTCACTCAATAAGTGCTTACAAGATTCATTAAAAGATAAGGCCTTTAGGGCAATGGGTGGGTGACAAGTCAGGCACATTTGGCTTTTGAAGGCTCATAGAATTTGATGAAGCCACAGGTTTTGGGGACAGGGACTGGAGAAGAGGCACACAGCAGGCAGCTGATAATTGCTTCCTGTATCCATCAGGAAGGTTTTGGGGAGACAAGGGTGGGGCACACAGGAAGCGACTAATATAATTATTTAAAAGCAAAGAATTTGAGTGAGCAGGACAGAAGCCAGGAACACAAGCAGCATTCTATAATTGCTCGTTCACTGTGGAACTATCTGAGGACCCAGGCCCACGGGGAGAAGCAGCAGTGGCTTACCAGTCGGTATGCGGCTCGTCGATGACCAGCAGCACCCTGGCGGCGGCGCCCCCGCGGCCTGCACCCCCAGAGCCGCCGCCCACTTGCTCGCTGAAGGTGGCTGCAGCGGCTGCAGTGGTCTGCTTGACCGCGTTGGACAGCGACGAGAAGAAGCCACCACCCCCTGAGGACCCGGGACTGGGAGCTGCCGGAGAGGCCATAGGGGCGGCAGTAGAGGCCCTGTCGGCAGTGGCAGTTGCGGAACCGGGCGTGGCTCCGGGGCTAGCAGCAGAGGGTGGCGGCGGGGGCTGCTGCGGGCGCTGCAGGTCTGTCATGTACCCATTCGGCAGATTGGCCATGAAGTTGCTGTCAGACAGCCGGCGCCGCAGGTAGTTCATGGTTGCGGCTTGGGCAGGGGCGTCCTAGAAGCAGTCTGGCCAGGAGCCGCGGGGGAGGACCGCGAGGGGCCCAGGAGCACAGCTGCGCTCTCAGACACGACGCGATTCCTCTGCTGCCCGCCGCAGACTGAGGCACCGCTGAGTCGCCGCCGCCGCAGCGAAGATGGTCGCGCCCGTGTCCCCCTAACTCGCGCCTCGCATGGTGCAGTCCAGCTGGGCTCACGACAGTGGGGACGAGACCAAAGTGGCTGGGAAGGGGGGTTTGTGGAGGAACGACGAGTGACGTCAGTGTGCGTTCAGTGCTGGGGTGGTGGTGGCGCACGCTGGCTGGCGGGGGCGAAGGCGCTGTCCGCGGTGCTGAATCTGGCAGTGCGCACGCGCCACGCCGCATCCTGCTTCCCCTCCCCCCTTAGATAGGAGATGCGCAATTTGGGGAGTGGGGGTGGGGTGCTTGTCTGAAAGGTCTGGTAAGTAGTCAAGCAAACCTCCCCCTATTATCCACCTCATTCTGGATCTCTCATCCACTTGCGCTCACACGCAAGACCCTTTCCATATACTGTTTACAGTGTTGACGTTCATGGAAGAAGGCATTTTGGAGGTGAGGGGGGTACACTCGAGACATAACAGTAGAGACATAACCTCACAGAAAGGCGTGGGGTCACACGCAGGGTCTCTCAGGGAGATCAGTCTCCCATACCCAGTCTCAGCTGTACAGAGAGAACCATGTGGGGGCAGCTAGATAACTTCAGACAAGAGGAGGTGCACACGGCGCAATGTACACATACTTGCCTTGGGTGGCAGAGGTCCTGAAGACACACAGAGAATGACATACATAAAAGTAAGAAAATACACCGAGGCAGGTACAAAGGACATACTTATCTAGTATATACAGACTACAGACATATAAGCCCAGGTTAACTAAACCACATGAGCACATTGAATACATGCATGCATAATATGCTAAACACACACACACACACACACACACACACATACACACACGCATGCACGCATGCACTATACCAACACAGAAACTCAGAAAAACAGAGAAACTCACACAAGCACACACCCTCTGGACACAACGCATACCCACTGAGGACCATGGAGAAACCTAGATATGCAACACAGACACATTCCTACAACTTTAGCCCTGATGCCTGCTCACCACCCACTACCACCACCATGCAGTCATGAAATGTTTCTATCCTTCTGCTTTGGGCACAGGTAAAACTTGGTGTCATCAGTGTCTGTGGCTTTTTCACCTAAGAAACTTCCACAGATAGAGGCATGATGCCAAATTATTTTTGCACTTGAGCAAATTAGGTAGTGCAGGCAGAGGTGTCAAACCTTTAAGATTCTAACTACAACAAAAGCACAAATTCATAAAAGAATTATTTGCTGTACCCAGCACTTAACTGTTTACATATATGGATGCATCCAGTCCTCATAACTGTCTTGTGAATAGATAATTTCCTTTTACAGATGAGTGAATTCGAGAACTCCAATTAATTCCCAAAGCACTATTTTCACTTTATGATGCATACATTTTTTAAAAAAATGTTCCAGGTAGATGGTATAGCCAGTGCCAGTGTGGCTGGAACAAAGCGAGGGGTACTGCATCTGGAGAGAGTCAGAGCTGTCAGCGGGGCCAGATTATATAAAGTCTTGACCATAGTGAGCAATGCTAGTGGACCAGATGAGGTGGCAGAGGATGTGCAAATAGGCAGACTTGTGCCTCTTCTGCTGCAAGATTTTCAGATGAGTCATCCACTTATTCATTTGTTCGTTCTTTGTTAAATCATTGGCCTGTTTAAATAAAGCAGTAATAGTGTAGATTCTGGAGTCTGATGCTTGGCTTCATGTCAAGTCTATAGTGTACACTTGAAAAAGAGACCCGATCTCTCAGAATTTTGGTTTCATGTATAATAAAAGGATGATGATCTGACCCACCTCTGAGGAAGAGGTACCTTTGAATGTCCTGTAACCTCTGTCAGGAATGCCTCTCCCTCTCTGGAGATATCCTGATCATACCCCCACCCCCAGATTCATCCCCACTTCCCAAACATGTTCTTACTCCCTCCTGGATCCTAGTCACATTTGGTCTTGTTTCCTGGCCTTTGTTTTGGCTGGTCCTTCCTCCTTCCTCCAGGATGCTCTCTCTGGCATTTCAAATGAGGAACGTTTCACAAATTGGATATTTTCTAGTGTTTTGAAATATGTGCTTCCATTACTAATCAAAAAACTTTTATGCTTATTAGCAGAAGCAAGCAAACTGCCAGGGCTATGATGACCTCTCCAGGGGAATGGGAACAGCTGAGGGTATACAGGTCTTTCTGGTGCCTCTGGATATGAATTCAGTATCCTGAGGACTGTCTCTGGACTGTGCCTCTTCTTAGAGGTCTGGTTCCCAGACTACTACTTGTGGCCTCCAGCACCCTTCCCTTTTTATCAGCTGGCTCAATTCCCAGATTTTTTTTTTTTTTTGCTTTTCTTTTCTTTTTTTTTTTAGAGGAGACCCTCATAAATATCTTAATTCTTCAAGGCAGAGGCAAGGCCCTTCTGTACTATATCCATCTTCCTCAACATAAGTAGATGTACAGAAGGGACTCCAAGAGTAAATTTTGCTGTGCAATGAATGATTCAGCCACATGCCCCTGACATGTTTACACTCAGTATTATACCCACTGTTATGATACATCCATCATGCCACCTTAATTAGTGTGCACACCACACAGTTATGACACAGAGTCATAACCTCATACACACACCGCACACATTCAATATATCCTTAATATTTTTCTATGGTTTTTGTTTTTTGACACAGGGTCGCTGGGCATGGTGGTGCATGCCTGTAATCCCAACACTTGAGAGGCTGAGACAGGAGGATCAGTGTAATTTCAAGACCAGCCTGGGCTACAAAAGTGAGCTCAAGGCCAGCCTCAACTGCATAGCGAGACCCTGTCTCAAAAAAAAAAAAAAAAGA
This sequence comes from Capromys pilorides, assembly GCA_004027915.1. Classification (NCBI taxonomy): domain Eukaryota; kingdom Metazoa; phylum Chordata; class Mammalia; order Rodentia; family Capromyidae; genus Capromys; species Capromys pilorides. Next base: position 5,316 of record PVKN010003487.1, read on the forward strand.
GTGACACAGGGTCTAGCTATGTATTCCAGGCTGGTATTGAATTTACTGTATAACCTAGGTTGGCCTTGAACTCACAACAGTTCTCTTGCCTCAGCCTGCCAAGTGCTGGGATTACAGGCATGTGCCCCATGCCTGGCCTATACGTCCTTAATTCTTGCACAGCTCCCCAGGTCTGCATGTCACACATATATATAATTCAAAGTGCACACACACTGCTGAATACATACCATTTTGCTGTAAACACATGCCTCTCACACCTTGTAGTAGCAACCAGAAACTCTCTTTCAGTCTTCCCAAGATGACCAAGTACTCATTAACTTCACTTCATTGCCTCAACTGGGCCTTTTACATAATGGGCAATTGGCCAAGAGAAGTTAAATTAATATGTTGACAAGATGCCAGGCAGCACAAATCTACCTCCTGAACCTTCATGCACAGAAGGGTTCCCTTCACCCACTGCATAAAGTCCTGAATTCTGCTACTGATATTTAAGGTCACACTACAGTGGTGCTTCAAAAATGTCCAGCCCAATAATTACCTGTGCTTGTTTCTTCCTTTGTAAAGTAGGAGTAATACTGACTTCCACGGTTTGTTGTGAATTAAATGAGTGCACGCTATTGAAAACCTTAAGACACTACTGGTGGATAGTAAGTACTTTCTAAGTGTTAGCTATTACCATAATTATTATGATTCCTATGTGTCTCATCACAGAGGGCTTGGCATTCAGTGAGTGGTAAATGAGCAAATACTAAGAGCAGTAGTGTCTAGGTTTGTTCCCTTCAGAAACATGCTCTGATTTCTCTTCCTATGTCCCCTGATGTCCAGCACTATTGTTAGTGTATAGTAGGTGTTAAGCATCAAATAAATGTCCAAACTAAAAGAATGCCTATTCTGAGTCTGTTCCCTGGCTCAAATCTCTCCTCCACCCCAGCTGCTTAACCTTAGCTGTAACCTACAGCAAACGCTGACATATATGCACAGTGAAATGGACACATGTGAAAGGAATTTACATATGGGTTTGTCCTGGGGGATCCTCCTTGTGGATGCTGACACTGTAGCTACTGTCTGCCCCAACCCCAGCTCAGAGCGTATCACAGCCACTTCATCAGCCGCCCCCCATCATCCGCGCCTCCTGGAGCTATTTGTTGTCTGTAATTGTGGTGTTTGAGCTGGGTGGTTGCGAGTGGGTGGGTGCAGGTGTTCAATCCACAGGGTGCCGATGCTAGCTATGCCTTTCTGCAGTTCTGGGTTAGTTGACATGAAATTGGCCTGCAGGGAAGCTCCAGCCAGTGGGAACCTGGAGAGCTTTGGGAGGCAGGGAGACAGCAAGTAACCAGCATGCTGGCCAATGAAGAAGTATCTGCTAGGGCAAGTAACCAATCAAGCTACCTCCCAAGCAGAGATCTGCAGAGCGATGTGTTGGTCACTCTGAGGGGCACCACCTTAGGCAGTAGTGAAAGGAGCGTGGGGCTGGAAACTCATTTTCTTGACTTCCAAAGAAAGTACCGTTTCTTACATCAGGTTGCTGAGATTTTCCTCCAGAAGATACCATTACCCCATTTCTGGGAAAAGGGCTAGGTTGCTTTACCTTCTTTAAGGAACTTTACACAAGCCCGAAGAGGCTGATTTATTGAGGACCGGGAGGTAGGAGGGTCAGAACAGAGGAAGAGGTGTTAGGGCTTTTCTTCCAGAGGGTCTTTGCAGGCAGGTGCGTGTAGACATGGCCGTTTCTCCTCCAGCAGCACCTTCTGCCCCTGCAGCTCCTCACACTGTGCCAATGGATTTCCCCAGAAGGTAACGTTCTTCTCACCCTGGCCTTCAACTATGGAAATTGTGGGCCTGGGACATTAGAAGGGAAGTAGAGAAGCTCAGGAAAGGGAAGAAGGCATTTGAGAATTTATTTTTGAGGGAGGTGTGGTACTGAAGTTTAAACCTAGAGCCTTTGCATTGAGCTATGCCCCCTGCCTTTTTTTTTTATTACAGGGTCTACAGCATCTCACTACACAGATCAGATTCATGCCAGTTCTCCAGTTTGCAGCCTCCCAAGTACTGGGATTACAGGTGCATGCCACCATACCCAGTCTGTTGCCATCTCAGCATGCCCTGTGGGGTGGGGCCATCACAGAATGCTGGGGATCGAACCCTGGTCCCTGAACCTGCCTAAGCAGGTGCTAGTCTGCTGAGCTATCTGCCTGGCCTTCCCCTGCTCTATTTTTTAAAGATGAAGTCTCACTAAATTAAGTTGCCAAGGCTGGGCTCAAACTTGTGATGTGCTTATCTCAGTGCTAGGATTACAGGTCTGCACCACCATGCCTGGCAAGAAACTCTTAATGAGTGACTGATTTGTGCAAACACTATCTTTTAGCTGTAAAATACTGAGCTGTTTATCTTGTCAAGAGCTATGCCTCAGTTTCTATTATTTATAAAAGGGAAATAGTAGGCATAATAATATTATTACCTACCCAGTGGGCTGAACATAAATGAATTAATTCAGATGAAAAGCTCAGTATAGTGTCTGGCACATAGCAAGTACCTAGTAAATGGTGATTGTTAATTGTTGGCATGAGCTACTTTTTTTGTTATGGTGCTGGGGTCAAACCCAGAACCTCACATATACTAGGCAAGTGCTCTATCATTGAGCTCTATCCTTAGATTTTATGAATGACTTTTTGTCGAGATTAGTTCTCAGTATATAGTTCAGGCTAGCCTTGAGCTCACTACATAGTCCAGGTTAACTCAAACTTGCAGTGATCCTCCTGACTCTGCCTTCCCAGTGGTGGTATTATAGATGTGCACCACCATGCTGGGCTTACTTTTATATCACTCTCTAGGTCCCTCTGGCTCTAAAACCACAATGTTTGTCTTGCTATTCAAGGTTCTATTGTTGGGCCCAAATCTCTGACCCATGGCAATCTCTTGCTTTCCCCCCTCTACTTCTTTGAACTGTCTCCCTTGTTCAAAAAGGTCTTTGCCTGGGTTATCTCTCCCATTGGACAAAGCCTCCATTCACTGCTACCATGATCTTCTCAATTGGTCCTTCCTCCATTCAGTCTGTCACTCATTCAAGTCATGTGGGCTGTCATTCAACAACTCTAACTCATCTTCCAGACCCACTTTGAGCTCCACAGTTGGGAGATTACATCCCAGATGACAGACCTTCCCTGAGTTGTGAACAGGCCACTTAACCTAGTAGCTTGATGTATGTAGAAGGAAGAGATGAGTATTGCAACCCTAAAAGCTGGGCTACTCTAGAGACCAGTAAACTCATAGGATGGCCAACTGCATGTGTTCAGATCCCCGCCTACAGTTTTGATGTCAGGAATGATTTTCTTAACCCTACCTGCTCAGGAGTGTCCAATCAGCTTCCTGGAGTCAGGTACAATAGTGTCCCTTTTCCATATACCTTTGATTACTTGAGTCCCTTGGAGGATACAGGGATCTGGGTTCTGTATGTTAGCAACTGTTGCCAAAAAGGCTTTGGAGTGCCTTAGTTCGTGAAATGTGAAGTAGATGAGTGGAGGCATGAGTCACTGAGGTTGGAGGGAGTGGATAGGAAAGACTAAGTGAATGGGAGAGTGGCTGAGTGGCTGAGGCAGAGAGGCTGTGACTTTCCTCTAGTACCCTTTTCTCTTCTTAACTTCTCCCTTCTTCTTGTAGCTGAGTGATGGCGCTTGGTAAGGCAAGAACCACAGACCCAGTGGTAGAAGCCTTGGTTGAAGGAAACCTACTCTCCTGCTTTTGGCATCATGTCTCCCTCCCAAGACATACTATCCCTCACTCACGAGAACTTGGGGAGCGGGGCTATGCAGCGGCGCTGGCGGACACGGGTGGGGCTGGGCCCACACGGGGGTGTGCACAGCCCCCAGGCACTCCATGGCGACCATGAGCCTTTCTCTCCAACTATTTGAGGGGGGAAGAGTCAAAGTTAGAGGTCTCCGTGGGAAAGGGAAGGGAAGGCTGCAGGGACATAGGGTGCATGGCAGAGCTGGAAGACCCAGAATGTTACTCCTGGGGGTGTTGCCCACCCCTACAGGGTCATCTGTGGGGTACTCACAGATACAGTTTTGGATGTTGTAGCAGTGTCGGATTTCCTGGTATTTCCCAACACACCGCTGGCCATTAAACTTTCGGCCCTTGCAGCTTCTTATGCGTGTCTGTTGGCCTGGGATTTCCTTACATCGGATAGAGCTCATGTGTGGGCGGGTACAGGTACTCCAGTCGGCCCAGGCCTCCCATTCTCCATCCACTGTTGGGATAGGGGTCACCAGGGTGCAGATCAAAGTGGGAAACCAGTAAGGGGGCTCAAGGAAGGAATGAAGGCTGGGGAGTAGGTGGGGGGGATCAGATGTGGAAAAAGGGCATCAGAGGTAGGACCGTGGCATGAGAGCCCGGAAAGGAAGAGTAAGAGGCAGGAACAGGAGGTCAACAGCAGTAATTGGCAGAAGAGATGGGTGGGGATTAAAGCAGAAGGCATGGAAACAGAGCTTTCGGAACTGCTGACCAGGGCAAGGCACAGTTGTGTTGCAGATATGGGCACGCGTGTCATCTCCAGTACAGAAGGGGCCTCCATGCCGGGGCGCAGGGTCATTGCACATCCGTCGTTGCAAGGTTTGGCCCAGGCCACAGGTTACAGAGCAAGGGCTGATAGAGTCCCATGACCCCCAGCCCCCAGCCACTGTTGGAGGGAGAAAAAGGAGTAAGGAATAAGGCCACCTCAATTCTCTGTCAGCTCCAAGACCTGTGAGGCAGACTACCCCTGATTCTTGTTCACCTGGGCAGGGTGGTAGGCCACTGCAGGGCCGCTGCTCATACGCTGACCCCAAACAGGGATTTCCAGGAGGGTTCTTGGAGGGCTCAGGTGCAGAACATGTGCGGCTTCGTGTCTCCACAGGTTTGTGGTTTTCATCATGGCAGGAACCCGAGCAGGCACTCCAGGGGCCCCAAGCACCCCAGGCGCCATGGGCTATGGTGGGAATGGGGGACACATGTTGGTTAGACATGCTAAAGTCTTTTTACTCTTTCAGTTTCCTGCTATAATCCCACAGACCCATCCTGGGTACCCACATCAATATCCTGTGGCAGCCCTCACTCACTAGGGCAGACCTTCTGGGTGTCACAGGCCTCAGACTCCTGGGCCACTCCTGGGCAGTGGCCCCCACACTTGGGGACAGGGTTATTACATACTCGCTGGCGGATCCGGACTCCTTTGGAGCAAGTGACTGAGCAAGGCCCCCAGGAACCCCAGGCAGACCAGCCGCCCATCTCTGTGGGTGAGAAGAGAAGGGAATGGTATGGAAGTGGGAGTGCCATTCATGAATCCTCAATCATTTCCTCATAGGCTCCACACCAGGTAACCCTGTCACTGTAGCCTTTGTTCTCACACCTTGCCCACATCATTGCTCATTTAGACTACAGCACCAGCCTTCACACTGGTCCCTCTGCTTTGCCCCTCAGGTACAGACTACTCTATTTCGAAACAAAATTACATTTCTCACCGGACCACAATACAAGTCACTCAGACAAAAGCCAGTGTCCTCACTGTGGCCCTCTTTTCCTCCCACCACTTCAGCTACCCAGGATACTACTCATTTTTTCAAAGCATGTAGCACCACCCACATAGGGCCTCTGTGCTGATACTTCTGATGCCACAGGAAGTATTTGTCTATCTTGCTAGGCATCCTTACCAGGACAACACTTCTGCTCCTCACAGGCCTGCAGCTGCCATTCAAGGGTCCCAGGTTCCTTTGCCCCAGAACACTGCCCAGCCCAGCCTATGCAGCGGCGGTGGCGCAGCTGGGAGCCCTCAGAACATGACTTTGAGCAGGGGGTCCATGGGGACCAGGGTGACCATCGTGGAGACCTGTGAAGAAGAGCACATGTCCCATTCTGGTGCAAATTGATAGGATAGCATGAGGGACTCAAAAGAGTGTTGGAGGCACAAGAGATGCCATGTAAATGTGAAACACTCTTTAATGATTATCTACCCCTTAGAGACAGTGGAGGATTAAAGGGGAAGAAGTGGCAAATGTTCTTCCCCTTTGTGACCAGGGCCCTGGAGTTAACCCTTGGAAATTCCCCCAAGGACAAATCTAGGTACATAGTAAGCAAATGTAAGGAGTAGGAGACTGGAATTTCTGCCAGAAACCCAGTAGGTCATCATCCAGTTGGAGGCAGATAGGAGGTGCTTAATAAACAGAAGCCACCCTCCCAATGAGCATGGAGCCCCCTCAGAAGCACCCCTGCCAATGCTAAGTAGGGGCCTAGAGCTGCTCTCAAAAAACCCCAAGGCCCCCACCCTTATGGTGTATCTGGAATGCTATGGTAAGCAGAAAATGTAACTGGAACTGGGCATGGTGGCACATGTCTATATTCAGGAGACTTAGGCAAGACAATCCAAGTTAAAGGCCAGCCTAGGCAACCTAGACTATGTCTTTAAAAATAAAATAAATTAAAATAAATTGTGGCTATAGTTCAGTACTCTCAGGTTTCAGTACTCACTAAAAAAAAAAAAAGAGAGAGAAGAGAGAAATGAAAATATATTTGTAATACGGTAAGAGGTTGATACATGTAAGCTGGAAATCAAGATTGGGAGACTTGTTACTCCTCAGAAATCCTCAAACTGTGGCCCAGCTCCTGCAATTCGTCTAGTATAGGGAAAGTGTTCAAAGAATGTAAGTGCCATCATGATTAGGGCTCTGGGGTTGTCCTCATACATGTGTTTATATACAGTAAGCAGTTAGTAGAGTTGTTCTCGGGTTCAAGTTGCCTTCAGAAATATTTGAGCTGCAATCCACCTGTAAAATTAGTGCACTATGGGAATGATTTTCTAATTTTCTCTCTCTGGTTTTTTTTTTTTGTTACCAGGGATCAAATTCAGGACCTTGCACTTGCCAGGCAGGTGCTTAAGCTGCTGAGCTATCTCCCTTGGCCCATGATTTTCAACCAGGGGTGCTTTTGTCCCCTCACCACTTTCAGAAGATGTGGCAATGTCTGGAGTCATATTTGGTTGTTTCAACCAGTGTGTATAGGGAGATTGTTACTAACATCTACTGGTAAGGCAGGGATGTTACAAAATATCCTATAATGTAGAGGTCAGAGAAAGAATCTCTCAGCCCTTAATGTTAATAGTGTCAAAGTTGAGAAACCCTGAACTACGGCTGTGATCAAGACAAGACCTTGGGGGCCCAGCCTTGGGAGATCTAGAGAAAGAATCCAGTTGTGGGTCACAATCCTCTTCATCTTCCCCCAGCCCAGGCACCCCGAACCTGCATGCCTGGCAGTGCCCATTGTCATGCTTCTTGAAGGCGTAGGCAGCATTGAGACAGCAGTCCTCCACACGGATGTTTCTCCCCAGGAGGCCCTTGCACCTGCCTGAGGAGTCCTCATACTGGGTAAAGCACAGCACTGAGTCTGAGCCTGTAATAGGACCAGAGCAAGGGGTGTGGATAGTCAGGGGTGTGGTAGGCTTGGGCACCCCTGGCAATACCCAGTCCCTTCCCCACTCACCTGTGGCTGGCAAGATGAGCAGCAGCAGCAGCAGCAGCAGCAGCGATTGAGGGACCTGCACTGGGACATTCATGATGAACACACCACTGCACCTCTGCCAGAGAGGTCTGGCTTGATTCGAGCTGATCTGCTGCTGGAAAGAGGAATCTGCACACTGGAGGAAGAACTAGGAGGGCACTGTGAAGGCCTCTTCAGCTCTGGCCACTCCCTTGCTCTTCTACCTCTTTTGCCTCATCCCCATTTCCTCTTTCATCTTTGGTCTGATTTTGTCACCCAATCACTAGTACCTCACAATCTGCTCCATCCAGCAACCTTTCAGCAATCAGTGTCCTTTGGACAAATTCTGAGGGACAATGGGGACTGGAAATCTGGAGGACGACTATGGCCAAGTCACATCAACCTTTCTGAGCCTTGGTTGCTCATCTGTAGGAACATATGCTCGCAACCACAATGGAATAGTGAAGCCCATGGCGGTGCTGAATGTGGATGAACTGAGTATGGTCCCCCTTATGAGGTGGAGGAAGCATGCAGTGGCAAATACTTCATTCTTCAGCCTGACAGAACCCTGCCCTCCTTTCTGAAAAGAGGTTCCCTGTGGTCAGCATGTGTGTGTGCGTGGGGTCAGCACAAGGGAAGTGAGAATAGGAAGTGGGTTGGTGTGAGCAGGGACTCGGAAAGGACACAATTGGGGATATCCGCTCCCCAGGGGTCCCAGCTGAGGATACTTTCTAACTGTGGGGCAAGAGTGAACAGCAGGGCATTGGCTTAGCGATGTTACCTCAGATGGCCCTTGGGCATGTACCTCGCGCCCCTCAGCCTGTTTCCTCCTCTGTAAACACACATGGACAGCACCAACAACATAGGTCAGGCTTGGTGCAAAGATCAGAAATTAAGACTTCTAAGTAGCTAGGACAGTGCCTAGCAACTCTGTTACACTGATTTGCTCAACACTTATTGAGCACCTATCAGATGCCAGATGTGGACCTCAGGATTAGATGAACAGAGAACAGACCACACAAAAATCCTGCTCCCCTAGGGACTTATACTCTAAGAGAGGAGACAATGAACCTCACCTCCTTCACAGGCCTTTCCCAGCTACCCTGCTTTGTTAAGATAGCTATCACTCTCTATCCCAGTGGCTAAACCATATTATACATCAGAATCACTCAGACAGCTTGATAAAATTGCAGATTATTGTGTCCCACGCATGGGATTCTGAATGTGCATTTCTAACAAGTTCCCAGTTGACAACTGATGCTATTGGTGTGGGGACTATACTTTTAGAACTGCCAGTTTAGTCCTTGATCTTTAATTTACTTTGTGGGTCTCAGTGACACATACAAAAAAACCCCACATGCTGTTTTACTGTCGAAGATTACTCTTCAGCCCAATTTTCTTCCAGGTGAAACAGAGCTCCACAGTCCTGCGATATTCTTTTTTTCATAGTCCTAATGAGTGAAATTCCAGAGCCTGTTATAAAAGCAACAGCTTTGCGGGCTGGAGGTCTAACCAATGGTGGAATGCTTGCCTAACATGTGCGAGGTCCCAGGTCTATTCCTCAGCATCAAAAAAAAAAAAAAAAAAAAAAAAAAAAAAAAAAAAAAAAAAAAACTTTAACAAAATCAGCCTGAGAAAGGCAGGAAGGCAATAACTTATTTCTTCTGCATTCACAGAGAAAATAAAATGTTATGAATTGAAACAAGTAAAAGAATCTGGCCAGGGGTTAAGGCAGAACTCTCTTAAGAGTACTGCTACTTGGTGCACACCCACAATCCCAGTACTTGAGAGGCTAAGGCTGCAGTATCAGCAAAAGTTTGAGGCCAGCAGCTGAACTACATTGCTACACCCTGTCTCAAAAAACTAGATTAAAAAAAGAATACTACTCTTGTCTTGGGGAGATAAGGTGTGTGCTAATATTTGTATCCATTACAGATGTACTCTGTTCTCAGAGAATACAAGCCTGTTTCTGAATGTGTGTCATGAACAACGGGGTCTTGTTAAGGTTGTAAGACTTCAGCTGTCAGTGTTGTTATCCTGTGAAAACGAACGCCTCAAGAAACCTGCAATTCTGCCTGGTTGTAATAACCTGTTCCCTGATAATGTTATAATCGATATTTCCTTTGTTCCTTAACTGCATAAATACTCATAGGATTCCCTGTGAATAAGGACCGTCTGCACTTTCATTTACTCCCACACACATTTAGGCATTAAAATGACTCTACAGACTCCTTTAAACAAAGTGTGAATCTTCTATTATTTAATTATTACATTACTGCCTGATACAATGTATTTATGTTTCTTGTCAGTCTCCCTGAGTATCAGCTCCAAAAGGGCAGAGAGTTTTGTCTGGTATGTTAACTGTTGCATCTGCAGGTCAGTAGATGGGTGCCAGCAAACAGTAGATGCTCAATAAATGTCTGCTGAGTGCATGAACAAAGCAAAGGAACAAAACTTGAGGCTCTACTAAGTGCTTAAAGGAATAGTCTAAGTTGAAGATAAATCATCTTGGGGAATAATTCGCATTTCAAGGGCTGGATTTTGATCAGACCACTTAGAGAGGGTACAGGAGAAGGGAGTTCCAAGCAAAGTACAGGGGTATCCCAGCATTTCATTTCAAGTTTTGGAGAAAATGCAAGTGCCGCCCAGGGGACTGAGTGGGAGAGCCCTATGGAGGCAGCAGACAGAGGAGAGCTTTTCTCCTAGGCCTGGCAATTCAATCCATGGCCTCTAATGCACCGGTCTCATTCTCTCATGTTTAATTTTTTTTTTTTTTTACCTGTACACAGAGTTCTGGATTTGCAGCCTCTACTGCACTTATTTGTGAACAAGTTCAAATACATATATGTTCCATCACACAATCTGACAATGTCACTGACATATGCAGAGTTATTTTCTGCCATCAATCCCCTGCCTCACTAGTCTCCTAACCATTTCAAACACACTCATATCTCATGGCTTAACTCATTATCATCAATGTTTTTGCCATACACACAGTCACATTATCTAATAACATTCAGTCTGCCATTTTCTCATATCCACACAGTCACTGACTTACATTCATATTCATCACTAACTGGGCTCTCACGAAGTTTTTCACACAGACACACTTAAGCCACTGTGGTTTACCCTGTGGTTCCTGATGACAGCCTTTTATAGCCTCCCATGAATGCTTTCACATGCACACAGCACCATGCAGTGTATCTGACTGTGCCCTCACCGCTCCCATATTTCTTCTCAGCTTTCACTATTCCAAGTTTTTCATTTATAGCCATAAAAATTCTTTTACAGAGTTTCACACATAGGCCCACAACCAGTTTCTCAGACACTGGCTCACTGACCCATCCAGCCTTGCCATCTAGACCACCTCTGATGCATGTGGACATTTATTCCCAATTGATGCTACTATGCATCTCACACAATCCTCTGTCCGTGCTCCCTATCAGTCATGGACACCACGTTCTCCTCCCATAGTCAGCTTGCTTACAGGCACATGCACACAATGACAAGCTACTAAGTGCCTCATACACTCTATTCACATACACAATCAGTGTGTAACTGGCTTGGTTTCATTTTATTTTTTTATAAACATGTGATGTGTCTTTAGTTTTATGAAATGTCTCATAGACCCACAAGCTCTTAAGACACTGCTCAGTTGTTATGTTTCTTCCAATGGCTATCAAGTTCCCGACCTTTCTGCTCTCCATCTCTCACCAACATTGTTTCTTCTCTGTCCCTCAAAGACAGTCCTGTAACCTACTGCACCATTTCAGCCCTTAGTTTCACCAGAACCTGTGGAGATTGCAGGGATCACTAGAGGTCAGCATGCCACTTGTCTCAGTGCATGTGTTCACATGTACATGAACACGAGAGCCTCCCAGCCCCAGTTATCTGAGTTTTTACCATCTTTTCCAGTCATCACAAAAATTTTCAGATACATATTCTCGTATCTTGGATCTCAGTATCTCCTAGCTCTTTCTCAGCCATTTCTTTCTTTCTTTTAAGGAAGAGAAGGTTTATTTAGCTCAGTTTGTACAAGTTTCAGTCCATAAGCCACAGCTGTTTTCTCTCACACAATCAACTCATACAGACACTCCTATGACTTCAGCTGTCATTTCAGCATTGCATAGCTTCACACAGAAGCCATTTCTCATTCCACAAGTCATGACCAGTCACCTGCTTTCTCACAGTAAGGCCTCTTACCTATACCTGGTCCCTGACATGACCAGTCACCTGCTTTCTCACAGTAAGGCCTCTTACCTATACCTGGTCCCTGACAGCCTCTACCTGTTTCCCAGCCACACAGTCTCTCACATTCAATTTTGTTACACACTCTGTCTTGCTCAGCATCAGCTTGTCAAACACTGACCTATCTGCAGTTCTTATCCCCCTCTCACAAACAGTATCTCATGCAGACCATCACAAGTTTTTATGCAGATTTTTTTCGGCTGTGCTGAAGATGGAACCCAGGGCCTATGCATGTTAGGTAAGCACTCTCTACCATTGAGCTACATCCCAAACCTCATACAGTTAATACTTCACAACTTAGTTGAGTTTCTGAAACCTCAATTTCTCACAGACACACCATCAGAAGCTTATGTTCACAACTTCTGCTCTTCTCTCATATATATATATATATATATATATATATATATATATATATATATATAGCATAATCATAGCATTCCACTTTCACACACACCTGGCCACTAACAGACAGTCTCACTTGTGGTATCTCACACAGGTCACCACACTGTTTCTCTCACAATCACTCTCTGCTGCACACTCTCATTGCTCTTCACACAAAGCTATGCCTATCACTCTCAGCTTCTCATGAAGACATGAAGGGGGGAAAAATGCGAGCAGCCTCTAGCAACACCTTTAAAAATATATATTTACAGGAACAATTCCCCATTCTCTGGGACTCTTAGAAAAAAAGGTCCATTTTGGGGAAGTAAAACAGTGGAGACAAGTTCAGCATCATCTCCCAAATCACCAATACCCAGGTCCCCAGGCCTGGGCCAGTGCTGACAGGAGGTGAGCTCAGGAGTCTTTTGAACCCACCCTCTCCAGCCTGGAATTGAAACAAGGCAGGCTTTATGTCCCCCATTTCCTCCCTCCCAACTCCAGGGACACTTAAAGGGTCCTTTGTACCCGCCTGCAGGAAATTGGGGGGCTGGGAGGGAGGGAGCTGAAAATACATGTTTGGTATCAAAAATAAACACTTGGGGGCAGCAGGAAGACTTCCCCCAAATCCCTTCCTTCCCACCCACCCACCCCATCAGATATAGGAAGAGATGCCTCCCTCTCCCTTATTGAAAAGCCCCATTTAAAAATAGATTGTACTATCAAAATGGCAGGGGATGGGAGACAAGGAGACATGGAGTACTGGCTGGAGGGATCCCCCAGACGGGGACCACCTCCCAAGAAAACCCTCCACTGGGAGGTAACAGGCAGGACCCCAGGGAGTTTGGCAGACAAAGGAATGGCTTCTCAGGGGGGAGAAGAATTAAAGGGTTGTTTCTCCCTGGCCAAAATGTTAGTTGATAAAAGGATAAGCTGTCTGAGAGAGGTTGGAGAGGTGGCAATTCAAATTCCAAGGGTGTAATTCCACCTTGGTGAGGACTCCCAAAGTAAAAAATTCTTCCTCGATGCTTAGGTATGGCCAGGAATAACAAAAAAACTAGCTCTTCTACCCCACCCCAAAACGTAGACAGGGCTGCCTCATCTCCCCAAGGGCAGGCGGAGAAATAAATAAAGAAAGGTCTTTCTCAAGCCAGACCCTGATTGTCTTGCCTTGGGGAAAAAGAGTGGGGAGACAGGAAGGGTGGGGGAGATGTCTTAACTGCCCCTCTAAAAGGGTTGGACCAGCTCCTTCCAGTGGCCTTCAAAAAATAAATAAATAAACCATCCCTACCACTGAAGTAGGAGACGTACAAGGGCGGCCACTGGGGGACTGACAAAGAAGAGAGAAACGGTATGTTTTCCAAGGACAGGACGAGTTAGTGTAAGAGATTCTTCTTCCCAGGAAATCCCACCCCACCACAACCAGAGCACGAGTCTGTCAGATGAACTATGCTTCTCCTTGAGATGGCTGGCTGGAGAGAAGTCCATGGGCATGGATGGAATGACCCCAGAAGGGGCAGTGGTGGTGGTAGTCATGGCTTCTGGGGCCCTGGGGAGAGCACCACGGGGGTGGAGAGGCCATCCACGCTGATGGAAGGGATGTGCACATGGGCGCTGCCACTGGACGGAAACTGGGAGCAAAAAGGAGAAGTCACAGATGGAAGCCATGCTAGTGTCTCTTACCCTCTCCAAGATGGGGGGAGGGGATCCTACCTGGAAGGAGAGTTTGGCCGGGCTCCGGGGCGCAATAGGACTCAGCGTGCTCCAGAAGTGAATGCTGGGGGGCAGCGAGCTGGGTGTCAGCAGCACCGGGGTCTGCATGGAAAGGGTGGTCAGAGCTCATGTGAGCACAAGGCCAGCATGGGAAGATGAAAGGAACTTGGCTACTTTTCCCTTGACTTTCTACAGTCACTCCTCAAGTTTATGTTTTTATTTTTAAATTACATGTACTCCTTAAGTTCATGGACTGGTACTGTAACTACTAAAGCCATGTCCACGAAATCTTTTGAACACTATGCACACCCCTTCCCAACTCCTCAGAGTTTATTTCCTATTGCTGAGAATGCACTAGACAAGACACTCAATCAAACTCTATCCATAGGCTACTCTCAAGCCTCACAAGTTACCAACCCAATAGCTCTGGGTCTATGCAAATCCTGAAGCATAGACTAGTCTAGGCCTCTTATGCCCATTTCTATAAAATCTCCAGATTTGCCTTTCCTAAAGTCCCACCCTATTCAAGCCTCAGCACAACCAATCACCCCAGAAGGTTCTACCCTCTTCAGAGATAATCACATTCACCATAAGACAGTGGATGTCAATTACCCATTCCATGCCAATCCCATCCCTCTGGGCTACCAGCCACAGTCTTCTACAGGGCTCACCAATGTATGTGTAGGTAACAGGGATGGTGTCAGTGCTGGCCCCGGTGCCTGCAGACCAGAGCCAGTTCCTGATCCTGGAGTCCGTTCAGGTCCTGGCCCACCCAGCAGGCTTGGGCTGAGCGGAAGCTCCAGGTCCCGGGGTTTCCGACCCTTCTGTGGCTGGGTGATCTCAGGGGTGGAGACCACATGGCCACCTACTTGTGCTGTAGTCTCCATAACTGGAGGCAGCCGGGCTGGCACACCCTCCGCAGGAGGGACTTCCGGCTCAGCCTCAGCAGCATCTGGCACAAACTCCACTTCCCTAGTAGCTTCCAATTCTTCCTTGGGCCCCTCCACCTTCACTTCTGGGGGAAGTGGCTGGCCCAAACTTGACTCTACATTCAGCTCTTCTGATTTCATGTTTGGAACCTCAGGTGGAGTCAGGATGACCTGGGAAAGGAGAGGGCACAAGAAGAGCACTGAACTTTTCTGCTGTAAGCTATTCAACGATTTCCCTGGGAAGATGGAATTGGCTGTGGAAGTATGACTATCTACAAGGGCAGGTCCTCCAACAGGACATTGGGCTTCTTAAAGGAAGTGGAACTTCCTCTGGGGCAGGTCTTCCTATAAGGAAGGGAATGTGGGGTGAAAATCTGAGAGGGCTCCTGATAATTATCTGTGAGAAGAGTGGTTCTCAAAAATCCACTTTAAAGACCAATAGTATCTATTTGAAACTCGGTAATAATGTAATTTTTTTCTATCCCATCCTCAGATCCTCATAATCAGAAACTCTGGGGGTGGGTCCCAGAAATCTGGCTTAACAAACCTACCTTGGTGATTCTGATGAGCACTAAATGATGAGAACCAGTGTATTTAAATGATTACATTCAGGGCATGCACTCCATGTTGAGTAACTACTAATTGTACCACAATTATTCTCATTTTTCATTCTCAGGATTTCCATAGCTCTCTTCCTCAGCCCTTTCTAAAGGTGGCCTCACACCACTATGGCTGTTAACAGGACTTGTGTCTTCAAGCAGTCCTATGCCTCAGTTCAGAATGTGCATCCCTCCTCCTCACCCACCCTCATTGCATCTTCACATTTGAGTACTTACCTGCAGAGGCAGGCCCGCCTCTTCTGCCTCTAGACAGGCCTCCAAGGGATTTGGACTGGTGCTCCTGCTCCCTGAAGGGGGCACTGCTGCTCCTGCAGGCGTGGTGACGGGGAGCACCGAGGCAGGCCGAGGATGAGGTGGTGGCTGTGGCTGTGGCTGTAGGGACTGGATGGTGAATGTGGAATAGAGGCCCGAGCGCATGTATTCATTACGGCTGCTGCGCGCCAAACTGCCTGGGCCTGCCATTCCGGCACCCTTGGGTGTTCCTGGCTTTCCGGAGACAGTATCCCCAGAGGCTGCATGTATAGCAGCAGGGGCCACATTTGCCACTGTAGAGGCTATAGACACCTCAGGTTGGGGTGGGCAGTCCTCTGTAGAGCACCGTGCAACCTCGGGGTAGGACACAAACTTGTAGACGAACTTCTGGCCACTCACCTTGCGGATGATATTCTGGGAAGGGACAAGAACCACAGGCCTTAGAGGAAAAGGGCAGGGTGGAAGGAGGACACTGATGCATATTTCTCTTCTGGCATTTTTCTTCCTACTTGTTCTCATTTCACTCATCGGTTTCTCAGTTTGTGGGCTCCTCCTCTATTTTCCTGCCTATACTTCCTCCCAAGTTTTTCCCCTTTTCTATTTTCCCTCTCTACAATTCCTTCTTTTGTATCACTTTTTTCTTCCTAGCTTAAAGAACTACAGGGTAACAGAGCTGGGTCTTGGGGTGGCTGCCAAGACATAGTTTTGCTCCTGCAATAAGACAGAAAAATGAAGTAACTGATCCAAATATTGGCAGACTACATTAGTAGAGATAAATGGAGCAATAAACTATTGATATAAAAAATAATTTAAAGCAATTGACACAGACATGAACAAAGCAAGGTCATTCACTACAAAAGACAGGATGAGGCCTCATTAATACTGTTGTGAAAAGTAACTGACAGCAATCAGACAAGAACATTAAGACTGGTGTAAATACTGGGAGACAGTAGGTCACAGAGCGCACTTGGGGATATTTGAGGATGTGCCTAGCCTGCAGGGTCTCACAATGTACTGGTAGTCTCAGGGGTCAGAATGAGACAGCCTCATTATTAACACTATGTTGAGGGTTTGAGCTAAAGGAATAAACTATGAAAATAGAATATACACCATAAAGTGACATAAATACAAATTATGAATGATGTGAGACAGCTTTGGGCTGTTGAGGGGGCAGAGAAATATGAGGATACCAGGACATTCTGTGGCAGTCATAATGCTAGGCAGGTATGTTGCAAGGTTGGCTTATATTTCTGAGAGGAGTAATGCACAGGGATACTCATTAACATTGCTTTGGAGACTTCGGCTAAGGAAATATGATGAAATGAAGTGGTATAAATACTGGGTGGAGGGGACACCCAGTGCTGGTCTATGGGTCTGAGTAGGTAAGGTGAGGAAAATCTAAAATTTTAGCTGTAAGAATAAGATGATAAAACAACTGATGTAAATGGTGTGGTGGAAGAGCGTTGCTCTGGGAATTCCAGAGGATGGAGTTAAGGGCTGGCATTAACATGTTGTCCCAGAGGCTTTAGCTAAAGGAATAAGGGAAAGAAGGAAAATAACTGATCAAAAATACTGGGGGTTCCAGAGACTGAAATAAGGAAAGGCTAGAACAATACTGTCAGGGTGGTTTTGAGTCTACGAATAAGATGAAACTGTCTGGAGTAAGAGATTACTAAATAAGTAGGAGAACCCAGCATTGGTCCACAGATTCCAGAGGACACAATGAGGATAGTCATTGTCAGCAGTGCTCTCAAAGTTTGGGCTAGAAGAACAAAACAGAGGAAAGATGGCATGGTGGGACAGCACTGTCTAGGGGATCTCAGAGAGTAGAATGGAGGAACAGTCAGTATTATTATTGCTGTAAAGCTTTTAGCCAAAGCAGTAAGACAAGAAAATACAATAACTGAGATAAATCTTTGGGGGTTCAACATTGGTTTGGACATACTACAGGATGAGATAAGAAATAGTAAACTTTAATACTGCTTTTAACATTATAGTTATAGGAGTTAAGAAAATGAAATTTATTTTTCTTTTTTGTGGTGCTAGGGATTAAACCTTGGGCCTTGGGCATGCTAGGCAAACACTCTAATACTGAGCCACATCCCTCATCCCTAAAAATGAGCTGGGAGTGATGGTGCATGCCTGTAATTCCAGCACTCTGGAGGCTGAGGCACAAGGATCACTGAGTTCAAGGCCAGCCTGGGCTACAAAGTGACACTCTGTCTCAACTCCCTGCCTCCCCACCCTGCCCCCGGCAAAAAAAACCCTTTACAACCTAGTCCAGAAAAGGAAATTAATGATATGTATTTCAGAGGTCCCAGAGGCCATACCTTGTCATAGTAGTACCGCAAAGCCCGGCTCAGCTTGTCATAATTCATGTTGGTCTTGTTCTTACGTAGTCCCCACAGCCGGGCCACCTCCTCTGCATCCACCAGTTTGAACTCACCACCATCCCTCGAGGTCCAGGAGATGATGTGGCCATTGCCTTGCTCTCTCAGCAGCTGCAGCAGAAACTGCCACAGTGTCACAGATGGGTCCATCGCTGGGGAGCTCTCACGCCATCCCAGGGGTACCTGGAAGGCAGACAAACTCAGAGCTGACAGGCTGTGGGTAAATGAGGGGCCAGAGGACAGGAAAAGGATGATTTTGTTCTTGTTATCTGGCCTCCACTTCTGTTCCCAAACTGTACCACCATTCCCTTAGTACTCTTACACAAATGCCTAAGCTCCCATTTAGCGTTACATGTTCCCCTTTTACGCGATGAAGATTTTACGGATGTGAGGATGGTGTGAATGTAATTTGTATGGGGCACAAATGCAAATCTTTGCAGACCAGAGGGCAGACTATGGTTGGCACATAATGCTGTCAAGGGCTCCCAAAGATGTCCACATACTAATCCTTGGAACCTGTGTGTATGTTGTGGTACATATCAAAAAGAAACTTTTGGGAGAAATTATGGTTATAGACTTTAAGAGCAGAAGAGGGAGGCAGAAACAGCTCAGAGATGGGGTGCAAAGAACAGGAGGCAGAAATTCCAAGTGTAAGAGGGTGTTATGGTTTATATCTGGTTTGTGTCCCTCCAAAGCCTCATGTAGTCACAGGGGTGGACTTCTAGAGTTTGTGATTAATTCATGATCCAGTGCTAGGATTATGGGTATAAGTGCTGCTGGGATTATGGGTATGAGTATTACATCTGCCCTGGGGCAGATAGCCTGATGCAATATAAGAAAGGGAGAGAGGCTAGCCTCTGCTGCCACTGCCACTGCTCCTCCCTTTTTTGCTCTTGCTGTCTTGTTTTCCACCATAAACTGTTGGCCTTTTCCATGTACCACTCTGCCTTGGAGCCAGCTGAGTATGGACTGAAACATCCACAAACTGTGAGCTAAATAAACCTTTCCTTCCTTAATTTGGGGTGTCAGATATTATGTTCCAGTAATAAGAGAAAAGTAACTGAGACAGAGGGACTTGATCTAACATCACTGACACTGAAAATGGAGAAAGGTGGCTCCAAGCCAAAGAATGTGGGCAGCCTCTTAAAGATGGAATGGCTCCAAGCCAACAGCCAGGAAACAGGGACCTTGGTCCTACAACCCAAGGAGTGGAACTCTGCCAACAACCCAAATGAGGAGGAAATTCTTCTACCCTGGAACCTCCAGAAAGGAGCAAGCACTGCCAGCTCCTTAATTTTAGTCTGGTGAGACCAGTGTTAGATTTCTGACCCACAGAGCTATCAGAGGAATAAGTATGTTGCTTTAAGCATTCAAGTCTGAGATGAATTTATTACAGCAAAACTAGAAAACGAGGACACCCCCCTCCCACTTGACCTTTATCATTTATATCTTCTACCACATCAATGTCAGGATTTTCAGGAAGGCACCTTTGGCCAGATCCTTGCAAATGATTTTCACTGTGTAAGGGGCTCCCTTCCTTTGCTTAACAGTCTTCCTCATCAGCCTTAGGGTCCATATTTTTTCTTTCCTTCATGAAGCCTTTCTGAAATTGATTATTTGTTCTCATCCACTCCTCTCACCCATCACTTTGTTTTGTTTTTTTGCAGTGCTAGGGATAAATCCAGAGCTCCACGATAATCTACCTTGGATTTCTAATTTCAACCCCTATTCTTTGTGAGCATAGCAGTAACTGACATTGACTGCTTAGTAGCAGAACTAAACTGCCTGTGTCTGGTCTGCTACTTATTGGCTATATGACTCTGGGTACATTCTTTCTTTTGTTTTTTTCTGGCTTTTTTTTTGGTACTGGGGATTGAAACTAAGGCCTCTACACTGAGGAAGATCCCAAGCCCTTTTGTTTTTTATTTTGAGAGAGGGTCTTGCCAAATCCCTAAGCAGCTTATGCAGGTCTCATACTTTCAGTCCTTTTGCCTCAGCCTCCTGGAGTATAGGGATCACAGGCATATGTCAACACCTCTGGTTTCTTGGGCATAGTCTTTAGCTTCCTGGTAACTTAAATTCTCTCATTTGTGAAATAGGGATAATGACATACCCATCTGTGAAATTATTATTATGTGGATTAAACATAATATGCCTGCAGTATGATAAACTCTAAATAAAATTAGTTTCTGATTTGTCTATAATTCCTTATCGACTATTCTAAAATCCATAAAGCTCTCAAAACAAAAAGTTTCTTTGTAATTTTCGTGGGAGCAAACTTTGATTTCAAACAAAACTAGGTTCTTTCCAGTCTTTATTCATCCTCATTTAGTGTGAATGTTCATACACTCTGATATAGAAATACAGAAATATGAACCTAGCTGACGACAGAGTTTGCTGAGGGTGTTATGTAACATGCATGTTATGCATCATGTTACCTTTCTAGAATTTGAAAAATTCAGTTTCAAAACACATCTAGTCCCAGGGGTTTTGAATAAGAGCATAAAGACCTGGGCTGTTATTTTTTTGTAGGCAGTGACTCATTTATCCTTCATCCCGACTCTGGAAAGTAGATATTTATATTATCACTGATTTATAGATCAAGCAACAAAGTATGTAAGTGACTCCCACAGGCCACACACCTGTAAGTTGCAGGGGCAGCATTTGGGCCCAGGAGTGAGATTCCAGTGGTTTAAGTTTTTTCCAGGCTCCAACACCCTCACAGGGATGGCTCCTCAGTGTATCCCTCAGAGAACAGACTCTTCCCCATCATGCCACCTCTGCTTTTTCTTGGCAACAAACAGAATAAACACAAGCCTCTGACTCCCCAAGATAATACAACTGTCCACTTGCCCTGGATTGTTGGATTACGAATAAACCTTCTAAATCAGAAGATATCAAAGACCCTCCTGTTATTATTTATGGCTTTTTTGGGGGGAGAAGGGGTATTGGGAATTGAACTCAGGACTTTGTGCCTGCAAGGTAGGCACGGCTTTCCTCTTTTTTAATTAAATTACTCATTAATATGCAGTGAAATATACAACATGATCCTCTTATGTCCATGCTAACTTCAAATTCATTGAGCAGCAGCAGTCTGAGGCAACTGTAGGAATCGCTAAGTCACAGAGTGCCGGATTTAATTTTTTTCCTCTGAGACCTCCCTGGATTTTGTTTTGAAGGCTGGCTTCTCTGAGGCCCAGTGAGTTCAGTGTGACTCCTGGTGGTGAAAACAGGCAATTTTTCCTAGTTCTTCTGAGCTACTGCAGAATCTGTTATGTGATACCTGATGGCTGGTTTCCAACTTAAGACATACACAGGCTGTTGTGTTTTGATTATTTCACTTTTTCTCACTGGACCCTTTGGAAAAGTGTTTGTAATTTGCCTCACTCAGATGGATTTATTTCTCTTCACCTCATTCACTGAACAAGCTTTTACTGAGTGCTACTGTGGGCCAAGTGCAGGAATATAGCCATAGATACAACAGAATAAGAATCCCAGGTGGTGCACGCCTGTAATCCCAGCACTTGGGAAGCTGAGGCAGGAGGATCAATGCGAGTTCAAGACTAGCCTGGGTTATAAAAGTGAGCTCAAGGCCAGCCTAAACTGCATAGTGAGACCCTGTCTCAAAAAGACAAAAAGAAAAAAAAAAAAAAAAGAAAGAAAAGAATCCCTGCTCTACTTCTGGTTCCAGGTGCTTGGCAGCCATGGTTTACAGTGCAATTATGGCCAAGTCCAAGAACCACACCACGCACAACCTGTCTGGAAAATGGCACAGAAATGGCATCAAGAAACCTGGGTCACAAAGATACGAATCTCTGAAAGGGGTAGATCCCAAGTTCCTTCAGAACATGCATTTTGCCAAGAAGCACAAGAAGGGATTTAAGAAGATGCAAGCAAACAACGCCAAGGCCGTGAGTGCACATGCTGAGGCTATCAAGGCCCTTGTTAAGCCCAAGGAGGTCAAGCCCAAGATCATCCCAAAGGGAGTGAACCCCAGGCTCGCTCAACTTTGCCTATATTGCCCACCCCAAGCTTGGGAAGGATATCCATGCTTGCATTGGCTTGCCGGCCAAAGGCCCAGGCTCCAGCTTCTGCTCCAGCCAAGGACCAACTCCCAAAGGTGCCCAGGCCCCGGGGAAGGCTCCACAGTAAAAGCCTCTTATCTGCAGATGTAAAAACAGAAAAGACTGGTGTGACCCCTGGGGTGCCATCTGTAGGGGATCAATGTCCTCCTGTGCTTTTTGTACAAATAAATCTGAAGCAGGATAAAAATAAAAGAATCCCTGTTCTAGCCCAGCACTCTAGGAGGCTGAGGCAGGTATGTGACAAGTTCAAGCCCAGGGTTGTACAAGCCTGCAATCCCAGCACTCAAGAAGTAGTGAGGTCATGAGTGTAAGGACAGCCTGGGCTACATAGTGAGATTTTGTCTCCAAACAAAAAGAATCCTTGATTTAGAAGAACTCACAATTCAGTGGGGGCAGACAGACAAGAAACAAGGCAAACAAGTCAGGAGTATGGGAGATGGTGATAAGGGTTAGGAGAGAAGTATCAAACAGGGAAGGAGCTGTTGCTTTTTCCAAGGGCAGTGAAAAGAGGCTAGCCACTGAGAGGAGGTGAAAGAGCTAGGCGTGAGTGTACCTGAATCTGCCAGGTTGAAGGCCAAGGCCAGGGTGTCCAGCAGCCAGTTTGCAGGGGGTAGGGAGGAGCTAGAGGCAGATGAGAACTGAGGGGTGCTGGGTTTCTGTGTGAATGAGACT
Source organism: Capromys pilorides (assembly GCA_004027915.1). Classification (NCBI taxonomy): domain Eukaryota; kingdom Metazoa; phylum Chordata; class Mammalia; order Rodentia; family Capromyidae; genus Capromys; species Capromys pilorides. Next base: position 28,106 of record PVKN010003487.1, read on the forward strand.
TCCATTGGCACCGTTAGGACTTGGATCACAAGTGAGACAGGAGCCACAAGAGGATTATGAACAGAGGCCTATAACTTAGATTTTAACAAGGTCTTCTTAACTGTTGTGGGAACAGCCCATTGGGCTGAAACGGCTACTGTAGTTGTCCAAGTTGAGAGATTGGTGGTAGCTATGAAAATGCTAAGAAATGGATGGTTTCTGTGAGAGTCAGAGGAGTCCACGGTGATCTAGGTTAGTGGCCTGATCACTTGGAAGGACAGTGGTAAGGTCAACTGATACGGTAATATGAGGGGTGAAGAGGCTTTGAGGTGACAGCAGGAGGTCAGTTTTAGAGAAGGTCAGCTTCAGCAGCTCACTAAACACCAATGGATATGCTACGAAGAATATTAAGATGAAACAGCTATACACCAATACAGTGCATTGTACAGATTTTAAATCAACCTGTTTAAGGGAGATAGGTCTGTGGCATAAGTACCTCCCTGGCAAGTGCAAGGTCATGAGTTTGAATCCCGATCCCGCAAAAAAAAAAAAATAATCAACCTGTTTAGTCTTGTTTGGTTGGTTGGTTTGAAGCATTATCTTTTTTTTTTTTTTGTACCAGGGATTGAATGCAGGACGTTGCACTTGTCAGGCAGGCGCTTATGCCACTGAGCTATCTCTCTGGCTTTTGTTTGGTTTTGAGAAAGGGTCTCACTATGTAGCTTAAGCTGGTCTTAAACTCATTGTATAGCCCAGGCTGGCCTCGAATCCACCATGATCCTCCTGCCTCACCCTTCCAGTGCTGGGATTACAAGCGTGTGCCACAATGCCTGGGCCAACTTATTTAATCTTAAAACCACCTTGTAGGTGGTTTTTATTATTTCCTTCATTTTCCAGATGAGGCAGTGGAGGTACAGAAAAGGTAAATAACTTGCCCAAGGTCACATAGCTGAGATTCAAACCATAGTGGTCCAGTTCCAGTTAGCAATCTGAGCCACTCTACACCAGCTGTCTATGAAGAGAAACACAAAATGGATGCTGTGCCACACAGGGTGAGCAGGGAGGGCTTCCCTGGGAAAGTGCCATTTGACCCAAAGGCAGGGAGGGACCATGCCATGCTGACATATGTGGGAAAAGGACCTCTTGCAGAGAGAACAGCATGTCCCAAGGCTCCGAGGTCATCACCCTGCACTATCTAGTTTTTAGGAGAGTTCCTACCTCTGAGGATAAGCACTCACTGTTCTGCCGGTGAGGAGGGCCACTGCCTCCCTGACAAGCCCTATTACACAATCAAGTCCCAGTACCTCCCAGGCAGAATTAATTCTTCCTCTGCATGATCTAACACTCTGAGAAACCTGTCTGCCCTTGTAAATCTAGGTCTTTTCTCTGGGTCTTCAGACTCATATCCCCCTGCCTTATACTGTCTGTGGAGCCTTAAGCAAGTTGCTCAACATTTTGGGGTCTGGTTGTTCATCTGTGAAATGGGAATATTTGACCCTCAAAATTTAATATTCTCAGAAATATACTTACCCTCATGGGCTTAAATGAGAGTAATTTATGAGGATTAAATGTGTCAGTCAACATGTGTAAAGGATTTAGAAAAGAATGTCTGGCCATGGTAATCCACCAAGAATTGTCAGCCATTAGCTACTGTGTCAAACTTCTCCTTCCCCACAAATGCTGTTGTAATACCATGGCCTACGGCCTATACTGTCTGGCTCTCATCACTCTGCAACCTCATCTTTCAGTCCTCCCTCTACTCTGCTCCAGCCGTACTGGCCTCCTTTGTGTTCCTTGAATGTGGCAGGTACAATCCTATCCCCTGGGCTTTTGAACAGCTTTTGGCTGTTCCTTCTGTCTGGTAAATTCTTTCCCTACACACTATAGCTTCTTCCTCTCATCTCTTTCAGGCCTTAATTCAGGAGTCACCTTTCCAAGTGTGGGCTGTCGTATATGCCTATGACTTCAGTCACCCCAACTGTCCATTCCTATTTCCTCTATCTATATAGTCTGTCCTCATTTTTAATCAGTGTCTTTTCCACAAGGACAGAAATTTCTGCGTATCCCCCACCTCCCACCCCTAAAACAGTGCCTGGTACTTACTACGTGTGCAGTAAATATTTGAACAGTCCAAACTAACGTTGTAATTAGCTATCATATCTCTTCTCCAACTGACCCACACTGATGTCTGAAATGATTTACTTCCCACATTTACGCATGGTATAAATTTTTCTCAACAACCTACTGAATACCAGGTACATTTTTAAGTGCTCAAGAAGGAGTAGTAATCAGACAAGACCTGTCAGTCCTCATGGGGAAGAACAGACAATATGAAAACTGTCCAGAGTGGCAGACAATGACAGAGGGCAAAGGGACATAGCAGGAAAGGGCCCGAGCCCTGCTAGTGTACAAGATCAGATGGTCAGGGGGATGCTGACTTTTAAAAACAGCACAAATAGCATCCTTAGAAACATTTTTTATACATGTGCCTTTATATAGTGTAGTTCAAGCATCACAGTGTGACAAACACATGCTTTACTGAAATAACACCACCCAGATGCAATAAAATGAAGTGCTCTTAGAAACATCCTTTCTCTCTGGGCCTTCAGAGTATTATACATCACACTTCTGTGAACACATCCTTTCAATGAAACAATACTCACCTTATAATCAACTGATATTCTTGGAAATATCTTTTATACATGTGTCTTCATGTAGTGTGTTCCCTGCACCAAAATGTGCAGGCTGGCACTTGAACAGAGCCCTGGAAGGAATCATGCCAGGATGCAGGAGTAGCTATGGGGCAGAAAAAACAGCCAATGCAGAGATCTTGAGGCTGGCCATGCCTGTTGGGTTGAGGAGCATTTGGGGGAAGCCAGCATTGCTGGAGTACGCAGGTAAGGCCAGAAAGGTGATATGCTTTATTAACTTGCAGGTATTCTTTATTTGCACTCCCCCATTTTAGAAATGGGAAAACAGGTGCAGGGAGAAAGTAGTTAAGTCACTTATCTATGGCTCCTGGCATGGGGGATGGGCAGGTAGGTGTTGAAACCAGATGTGGAACAGACATCTCTGTGAACCTTAGAAGAGCCAAACAGAAGTCTGGAGATGAGGGGAGTAATGAAATAAAAGAGAGAAGCCTCAAAAATGACCCAGTGCCCTGAGTATTTACTTGGCCACTTTTGAGTAATGTATTTAACCTTCCTATGCCCCAGTTTCCTCATATTTACCTCATACAGTTGTGATGAGTATTAGATGAACTCACAAATATAAAACACTCTGCCTGGTACATAGGAGATGCTCAATAAATGTTAGCTCATACTGGCATTTTCATCAACATCTCTATTGCATTTACTTGCTGCAGTGAGGCACAGTGCCTTGGGGGTTAAGAGTATCTGCCAGGGAGTGTGTGTTACAGTAAAAAGCCCTGGGCTCAACAAGTACACAGGCTGATCTAAGAGATAAGGGGCCAGGAAGATCACAGACTGATCCAGTACAAGATTACAAGAGGATATGGTATGTGGGATTTTTCTAGGGGGCAGTACCTGTAAAAGCAAGCACAAGGGGAACACTCAGGCCAAGAACAGATTGAAAAGGTAGGAGGTTACAGCCCATCTTCTGGTGGGTGCTGGGAATGGAGAGCAGAAAAACTTCTAGAAAAGCCATCACAGTGATTAAAAGGAGAGACAAGGTCATACAGCAAATAAAAACATATAAAGCACCAAAATGACCCATTATTACAAAAGTGGATGGGGGAGCCCAAGGACTGGAGCTTATAAATAAGGGAGAAATAAGGGCGATGGATTAATAACTGGGGTAATGTGAAGACAAGTATGTGGACTGATCCACTATAAGATGGGAGTTGGGGTGGGGAAAGCCTGGTTTGAGACATTGGGCTTGGACGAGGCAGGAACACTAACTCAGAGGGACTCACTGTTAACAGCAGTGCACGCGGGGGGTGGGGAGGGGGAGATGTTACAGCTCCACGAATTGATTCAATACCAGGAACAGAAGGAATGGAATAAACAAGGCAAAGACAGGTTCCCTGAAAGTTGAAGCTAGGAGAAGTACAAACACTCAAAGATACTTACTATTAAGAAGGTTGGACAATGCCAAAGACTGGTACCCAGTAAGTGAGGGGTGGGGGGACAAGACCATGAAGGACGAGTCCACTGTAAGTTGGGGTGGAAAGAAATATAAGCACGCAGACTGATCCATTATACAGCAGGAGAGGGAGGTTAGGCCACGGTCAGATTCAAAAAAGGGGCGATGGGAGCGGGCAATGCCACACGCAGGTCAACCAGCCGTGGCAGTGGGGAGCCCAACACCAGCAGGCCATTGGCCAAACCACATCCCCCGCGCGGGGGCGAAAAGGATACGCGGGGTCACGGACAGGGCCCTCCACTCTCCAGGCCCAGGGCTCACCTGTGCGAGGTGCGGTGGCAGTGTAGGCAGCTCCGGGGGGCGGAGGCTCCATACGCGGCCCCACCGCCCCCCCCGCCCGGGTTCCTAGGCGGTGGCGCGGTGGCGGCAGTGCCGGTGCTGTCTGCAGCGGCGGCAGCAACACCTAGAAGCCACCCCTGCGTTTCTCCACCACTCACGTGGGCCCTTAGGGGAGGAGCCAAGCGACCCGCCGCTCGTTGATTGGCCAAACACCTTGGCTCTACAGCGCAGCTTGTGGGATAGGGGGCGGGCCCTACCCCACAGAGCTGTATCATGATTAGCTCACGCAGAAATGATGGACCGCAGCCGGCCGATTGAGCCCTGGTGAGACGCGCTCCGCCTCACCAGTGCTTCCCGCTCATTGGTTCAAAACTGCTAGGATGTGAGCGATTGACAGGGCTCAAGGGACGCCTACCTCACGTCAATTGGTCTAAAGGGATTGATGGCAGCCTGCCAGCCTACAAGGAAGGGGTAGGTGGGCAGTTTTTAACTGATGGACAGCTGCCATAATACCGAGTAGGCGGTGCTATATGCCACGCTGCTTATCGGAAGCAGGACTTACATAGAAATGGGCGAGGCGGCTACCAGGGAGAGGGTGTGGTCAAGGCATGCGTGGGCAGGAAAGAGTACCTCTATGATGATTGGCTAGAAAAGACTAATTTAGAACTAACAGAGGTAGGAGGGCGGGATGATTGCCAGACTAGCGAAGCTCTTTGAATGGTAGAAACTAAATATCTACAAGGACTCGGAGGCTGAAGCAGGAAGTTTGGTGCTAGTTCAGGATCAGCATGGGCTGCAAAGTGAGCTCAAGGCCAGCCTGAGCTGCATAGCAAGATCCTGCCTGAAAAAGACGAGGGTACGGTCCAGCAGGGCTAGAGGGCGGAACCTGGCTCTTTTGGTGGTTAGCAGGACCAGGAAAGGTGGAGTGTGTGCCTGTTAGTATAAGGTGGGTCCATTTAGAAACAGGGCCTGGGTCAAAGTCAGGCGGAGAAAGGGGTGTTATTTAGGCCAAGAAATGACGGGGGTGTGGATGGGAAACCTTAAGGTCAGGAATGACACGCTGATGGCCATGTGAACAAGCCTCTACACTAAATTCTCTATTACAATTTGAAAGGTGGCGTCCCAGAACAGTAAGAGGTAGGGCTCAGGCTGCCAAGTGACAGAAAAGTGGGCAGAAAGTCAAACACAAATACTGCCAATGAGCTGGGGGCAGGGCTTCTGGATGCTTTAGATTCCTACGCTGAGACAGGATCTCTGGTCTCCCACTAAATTTGTGCTTTAGAAATGGGCACCTTGGAAACCAGCAAGGGTTAGGGGAAAAAGATGCTATGTAACTCAAAGGCATTCAGGCTCTTTAATGTCGGAGGAGGGTAGGAAGAAGAAATCAATGATGAGACGTCTCTGGGAAGTTCTGCAGGCCTTGGAGTTCTCTAAGTCCCTGTAAAAGAGAACAGCAGACACTAAACAGATGCTGGCTCTGTACCCCACTGTGACCTTGCTCTGACTCCCCCTCCTTGGCTTCAATTTGGAGGGAAAGATGGTCCTTCTCTGGCTTTCTCCCTTCTCCAAGCGATCATTCTAAGTACATCTAGAGAGAGGGTCTGTCAGTGGAGTGAGTTGCTCTCACCTCTAGCAACATGTGGATGTGGGCCTTGATATTCATGGAGTCCTTGGTGAGGCTGTTGCTGAGCCTGGAGAAAAGAAATAAGAAAGGGCAAAATGGGCCCCTCTGATGATTATGAGGATAACCCTTCCTGACCATTTCAAGATTTACCTGCATTGTTGATGACTTCCACCCAGCCCAGTTCTATGCAGAAATGGCTGGCCACAATCTGAACCTCACTGATTCAAAGATGATTGAATGCATATTTTATACCAGGCAGTATATAAAGCAACAGGGACACGACCACAACAAACAAAAATCCCAATTTCATGGACCTCAAGTTCTTTCTAAGAGATAAATATATGATGTGATGAAATACATGGTATGTCAGATGGTTTTAAATACTGAACAAGAAAAAAATGGAACAATGAGGGAAGACAAGAAGTCAGGGAAGTGGAGACTGCAATTTTAAACAGAACACTTAAGTCAACATTTAAAGAAAGGGAGGCAATGAATAGTGTGATTATATGCCATATGTGTTCCACACACAGGAGCAGCCAACACGAAGGAACCCAGCTGGGCATGGGCCCAGTGTTTGAGGTACAGCCAAGAGGCCACTGTGGCTGAAGAGGAATACATCAAGAGGGACTGTAAGAGGTAATGAGAGAGGCAGATCATTAGACCATGGTAAAGACCTTGGCTTTTATGCTAAGTGAGGCAGGAGTGAAACTGAGCAGAGGGGGTGACTGACTGATTTTGGGGAGCATTCAACTGGCTTCTGGGTAGAGAACTGTCTGAGGATAAGGAGCTAATGTGAAGATAGTGCAATGAAGAGAGTACTGCAGTAGTCCAGGTGAGAGGTGGAGGAGGGTCACAGTAATAGCAGTTGAAGTAACAAGAAATAACTGAATTTGGGATTATTTTGAAGACACAGTAAACAGGATTTTTCAAAAGATTGGATGTTAGGTGTGAGACAGGACTCAAGGAAGAGGCCATAGTATAAGGAACTGGCAAACTGGAGTTGCCTGCAGCCATCTTAGCCCTAGACTGCTGGGTTATACAAACCAGTCAGTTACTTTTGTCTAAGCATGTTTGGATCAGACTTCAAGAAAAATAATCTCAACTGGGCATAGTGACATACACCTGTAATCCTAGCACTCAGGATGCTGAGGCAGGAGGATCTCTGAGTTTGAGGCCAGCCTGGACTACATAGTGAGTTCAAGGTCAGCCTGAACTACACAGCAAACAGAGGAGTCTTAGGCAGGGGAGATAGCTCAGTGGAACAAGTGCTTGCCTGGCAAGCACAAGGTCCTGAGTTTGATCCCTAGTATGTATGAATACATACATACATACATACATACATACATGCATACTACATACATACAAACAGAAAGGTCTTTTCCAAAGAAAGCCCAAGAGGCAAGAAAGAGACTTTGGAGGAGCAGCTAGATCAGAATGTTAGACAATCAGTGAATGGTGAAGGGAGGTGATATATGACAAGGTCCAAGTAGCTAGAAGGGGCTAGCTCAAGCAGGGTCTTGATAGTATGATAAAGAATGTAGACTCTATTGTGGTAAGCTATCTGTCAATACAGGACTCAATTTGAGGTATAAATAAATGAACTATTGTATGAAAAATAAATAGCAAAAAGATAGGATGTTAAGTTGGAAAAAACAGTATGAGCCTAATATGTACCAGAATCTCCCAAATTTATATTGCTAGCTTAGACTTCTTTCTTGAGCTTAACTTAGGGGTTTTAACTACATCTTTAAAAAATCCATGTCAGTGTTTAATAACTTCATAGTTCCAGACTTAATTCCTGATCTCCCTCTCCCAATTTGCTCCTCCCAGCTTCTCAATCTCAAATAATGGGAACTCTTTCTGAATTTCTTTTTTTTTTTGTTTTTTTGAGACAAGGTCTCGCTATGCAGTTCAGGCTGGCTTTGGGCTCACTTTTGTAGCCCAAGCTGGTCTCGAACTCACACAGATCCTCCGGCCTCAGCCTCCCAGGGCTGGGATTACAGGCGTGTGCCACCACACTTGGCCTTTCCTTCTGAATTTCTTGGTAAAAACCTATATCTACTTCTCATTTTCTCTTTTTACAGTGCTAGGGATGGAACCCAGGGCCTCATGCATGCTAGTAAGCCCTCTACCTCTGAGCTACACTGACATCTCTAAGACTCCTCTCTCTCACATACACTTTAAGTCCAGTTATTCTATTTCAAATGACAGCGGTTCCATCCCAGGCAATGCTTACAGTCTCCACCATGTGCTCTTTTTATGTAGCAGTGTCAACATCTCTATTTTTTTTTATCATCTCTCTCCTTTAAATTGGAAAGTCAGCTGCAAAGTGCTGATAATTTTAACCCCCAGAAACCAGAAGTGTGTGACAGAGTAGGTACTGAATGGGTATTGAACAGATTAAATGAAAGACTACTCCATTCAAAGGAACCTGAAGTTATCAGAAGATATCTGAATCTATGTTTAGGCACAGGAAATAAAGCACAGTATTCTTGCTGGAGACCATGTATACTTTCAAAAACATCTGGGATAAGGCTCAAAAAACTCAAGAATGAATTTGATCAGCTCCTAAAGGATTTGAACATCAAAAAAGAAAAAAAATTAGTTAATGGTACAATGAATACATTAAAATACAAAGCTCACCAAATGCTAACTGTACACAAAAGCATATGTTTAATCCATTACTACTGATTTCATAAGGCACTATCAATTCTCATATATTTATGCTGTTTCTTCTATAATTACATTTCTATATATGAGACATGTGTGTTCTTTCTATGTAATCAGAAAAAAGCATACATAGAAACATGATCCCCTCCTCTTTTCAAATAAAGAAATATACCAAGAACAGGAAGAACTGGTGGGCAATTTGGGTTACCTAAGATAACCAAAAAGAAAGTGTATGTACCAAGTAAACAATTATTTCAAATAGGAGGACCA
>PVKN010003488.1:0-37043 GCA_004027915.1 Capromys pilorides
AAGAAGAAGGAGAAGAAGAGGAGGAGGAGGGAGATTTTCTAAGCATTTCCTCTCACTTGTTTCAATTTGAGTTCCAAGAATTTAAACCTCTTTGGAAGGGGCTGAGGCACTCCAGTTATTGTTAAAACAACCTATTCATGATATGGGGGAAGCATTTGCAGTATATTTGAGCTTTATGCTAAATACCTGAATTTAAAAGCCAAAGGACGTATACATTCTGAAGAGAAACCAGAACATTGACACCTGGGTGTATAGAGAGGCGAAACAAAGAAGTGATGCTTCAGAAAAGAGGAAACAAAAACAGTCTAATAAGGAACTCCATTAAGATGGCTGCTAGGGAACAAGTGGAGTTCTTAGCGCTGGTTGGTCAAGTCTCTTGCGGCTTTGTGTTCCAGGAAACGATCAGAAGCGAGTAAAGCCGCTACTCCTAGCTGAAGTGCAGTGTTTTGCAAGGGCCAAGCACATCCTGGCTGAGGGCGCGGCTCCGTGATGCCAACCCTTAGCTGGAGAAAGGAAGGATTCCCGGCAGCGTTGTGGAGCAGATCAACTGCTGGGAGCAAGTGAGAATGGGCGGCAGGTCCATGTCTGGGAAGGGCCGAAGTCCTGTTCTTATCACCATGTCACGAAAGCTCAATTCCTCTAATTCACCCTAAGGGTTCAAAGGATGCCCTGGTGTTTATGTGTAATGATCCTTGAATCACTAAGTAAATATTTCATCAAGTCTCTTTCAAGAAGCTCTTTACTGGTCTACCATGGAAGGAAACTGCAAGATTTGTAAGATGAAGCACTAGATATTAAAAATAGGAAATCAAGACGTCCTTGGTCTGAGAACTTGAGCTTCAGACATGTGTATTATTGTCTCATTTTAAACTTTATGCATGTTAGCATTCCAGGATGATGGGGTATATTCTGAGAAATCTCTACATGCTTCTTCCATATGTCACTCAACGTAAATCCCTTGTCATTTTTTCCCTTTTCTTTCCTCTCTTGTTTATCCCCACCCACATGTCTAGAAATCTACCTTCTGGCTTTCTGTCCTTTGTCTTTAGTCTTAATTCTTTATTAATTTGTACATTTTTTTAGTTTCTTGCATATGAGAAAATGCAGTATTTAACTTTTCGAGTGTAGCTAATGTCATTCAACATCATGGTTTCTAGTTCCACTCATTTTCCTGCAAAGGACATGATTTCATCATTCTTTATGGCTGAGTAATATTCTTCCAATCATCTATGCCATATTTTCTTGGCCCATGTATCTGTTGGTGGGCAACTTGTATATTTCCTCAGCTTGGCTACTGAGTCATGCTGCTGTAAACCTGAGTGTGTGGTCACTGTGTTACTTATTTATTTATTTATTTGTTTGTTTGTTTGGTGCAGGGATTGAGCTCAGGACCTTGTGCTTGCCAAGCAAGTGCTTATTCTACTGAGCTTTCTCCCTAGCTGCTGTAGTCACTGCATTAAACCATCCTTAATTGTTTGTAAATATGTGTAAGAGTGGTGCAGCTGACACTCTTATAAAAGAACCACGTCTGACTAATTGAGCTGAGAAGAGCCTTGGCTGAGGTTGCTCGGGTGAGTGAGGGGGGAGTGGAGACAAGAAGGTCGCCCGACCATGGTTCTTCATTGTTCTTGCTCCAGTCCTCACTGGTTTGCTTTCAGCCCGGTCTCATAATTCACACGCACTTTTACATTGAGGCAAAAAATAAGCTCTGCGATTGACCAAGCACAAATTAATCAAAGTCAGAAAATAAAAAATCAGTTTCTGTTTTACTTTCCTATAAGTGAAATGTCAGTGAACCCCAGAAAACACCGCAGGTGACGAAGAGAGAATGCCCACTGGCTCGAAGGGATCCTCAGAGGAAAGCCTTAGGGCATCTCCTGCCCAGCCCAGTTACCCACACAGAGGGAAAATGGACCCGAAGAAAGGACAGGAGCTGCGTTCCAGCTGAAGCCTGGGCCTGGTAAAGAGCTCCCCAAAGGAAGGGAAGAGGGGGCGAGGGAGAGGGGGCCAGGGAGAGGAGGCTGTGCGAGTGGGTGCCAGCACCAAGATGAGAAAGCAATCAAGGCTGGGCAGACAGACACACAGGTGAGGGAGGCGGAGCCGCCGAGGCTGGGAGCGCAGCTGTGGGAAGGGGGCAAGTGGAGCGCCTTCCAGGGCCAGAGAAGTATGTGCTGATCGGACGACTGCTAGGGAAGGAGGAAAGCATATTAGATCATCTAATTTCCATTTAGTACTTACAGTCGCTGGAAAAATGTTGGATGGTGCTTAAACTCTGTAGAGACAGGTTTTTTCCAGCAAAGATCAATCAGTCTGGGCTTGTCCTTTCTTGAGGGAAAGATCTCCCCCACCTTCTCACCCCCACCCCACCCCTTTTACCCCCCACCCCAAAATTCAATGCGTTGAAATCAATCTGGAAAAAGCTGAACACATTAGGTAGAGAATAGTGCCACCAACTGGTCATCATGTTGCACTGCTTTCTCCTTTCTTTTCTTTCTTCCTTTCTTCCTTTCTTCCTTCCTTCCTTCCTTTTCTTTCTTTCTTTCTTTCTTTCTTTCTTTCTTTCTTTCTTTCTTTCTTTCTTTCTTTCTTTCTTTCTTTCTTTCTTTCTTTTGCAGTACTAGGGATGGAACTCTGAACCTTGTACTTTCCAGGCAGGCACTTATGCTGCTGAGCTATATCCCTGGCCCTCAATTTCTTTCAAAGAGCTGCGGGTGTGGATTTTCGTTTTGCTTTTTTGTGTTTGTTTTGAGACAGGATCCCTCTGTGCAGCCCAGGCTTGGCTGCAAACTCATGATCCTCCTGCATTGGCCTCCAGAATACTGGGATTATAGGTACACACAACTGGACCAAGCTGGAATTTTTTCCAGTCATTTATTTTGCATTATTATTACACGCTTGCAGTATACATAAGGGTGACAACTGTCTTGGGGAGCTGGTGTGTGTACACAACACATCTCACTTCTTTGTTCATCCCCTCCCTCTCCTAGCAACTTGTTCCTCTTCCCATTTGCCCAAGATCTATCTCCCTTTTCATGTTACTATTTTTCTATTTTGTTTTATACTTTAGGTCTCTCATATAAGAAGAAACATGTGATATCTGAGCTCTTGCATGTGATTTATTTCACTTGATAGTAAGGACTCAAGGTACAACCATTTTCCTAAAAAGACCCCAGCTTATCCTTCTCTGTGGCAGCGTAGTGCTCCACTGTATATAAATGTCACGTTTTCTTCATCCCTCTGTGGAGCAACATGTAGGCCACTTCCAAGACTTAGCTGTTACAAGTTGCGCTGCTGTGGACATGAGCATCTGTGTGACACTGTAACTTGGTGGCTTTAGCTGTTTAGGGAGGTACCTAGAAGGGGGTCATTGGAGTTTGCGTTCCCACCAACAGTGTACTAGGGCTCCTTTCCCGCACAGATTCTCCAGCATTGTCTATGATTAGATTTCTTGATGATGGCCATTCTTTCTGGAATAAGATTGAATCTGTATTGTTGTAATTTGCATTCCTCAACTGGCCAGAAAGCCAAACACATTTTCATATATTTAGTGGTCTTTGGTACCTCTTCTATGATGTGTCTATTCATTTCACCTGCCCATTTTGGGTGGGGTCTTTTACTTTGGGAAGAGTCTAATTTTTTTGAGTTCTTTGTACATTTTAGATATTAGTTTATAGTCCAAGAAAGAGCAGAATTTTCCCTGCTACAGCATTTCTCTTTACTCTATTGGATGTTTTCTTTGCTGTGCAGAAAGAGCTTTTTAATTTGATATAAACCCACTTGGTGCCTCTTGGTATTGCATCTTTTTTTTTTTTTTGTATTTTAGGGAAGAGTCTACAGGGTGTTCAGAGTCTCATTACTAGCTTGGACTTGTAGTGATCCACCTATTTACAGCCTCCCAAGAGCTGTGATTACAGGCACGTGTCACCATGCCCAGTCTCAATTACCATCTCAGTGAGTTCCAGGGATGGGGCCTGCACAGAAGGCTCAGAGATCCAACTCTGCCCCTGTGCCTATTTGCAGGTGCTTCAGTCTGCTGACCTATTTGGCCAGCCCTTGGTACTATCTCTTATGCAATTATGGCTCTGTACAGAAAATCTTTGAGTAGCGTATGTCCTCAAGAGATTTTCCTGTTTATCTTCCAGCATGTGAAGTGTTTATGTTGTAGCACTGAGATCTTTAAGTACATGATGAGAGGCATGGATCTAGACTCAATCTTCTGCATATGGATAGACAGCTTTCCCAACACCGTTTATTATTATTATTATTATTTTATGTGTTTAGTACAGGGTCTCACTACGTAGATTGGACTCGAAGTGATTCTTTCATTTTCAGCCTCCCAAGCTCTGGGCTTACAGGTGTGCACCACCACACCCAGTCTCAGTTGCCATCTCAGTGCACCCTGGAGGCGGGGCCAGCACCGCATGCTGGGGATTGAACCCAGACCACTGTGCTCTGTCTCAGCAGGTGCTTTATTCCGCTGGGCTATCTGGATGACCCTCCAACACAACTTATTAAAGAAATATCCTTCCTCTGGTGAATGTTTTGACCCCTTTGTCAAAGAGCAGATACCTGACTGGGGTGTGTGTTATTCCATTCTCTGTCTGTTCCATTAATCCATGTGTCACTTATTGTACCATATCATGGTGTGTTTTTTGATCACTGTAGCTTTGCAATATGATTCAAAATCTGAGATTGTGATACCTCCTATTTTGCTCTTGGTACCCTGGGTTGTTTTTGGTATTCTCAATCTCTTGTGGTTCCATATGAATTTTAGGGTGCATTCTAACAGTTCTTTTAGCAATGTCATTGGTATTTTGATAGGGATTATGTCAAATATGCATATCAGTTTTGGATGCATGGCCATTTTGGTTAAATTGGCTCTGCGTATCCAGGAACAGAATCTATCTTTCTATTTTCTGATGTCCTCTTTGATCAATTGTTCAGACTGGTAGTTTTTGTTGTAGAGATCTTGCCCTTCCTTGATTAGGTTATTCTCAAGTATTTATTTTTTCTTGAGGTTATTGCAAATGACATTACTTTCCTACTTTTCTTATCAGTGGGTTCATTATTGTTGTACAGGAAAACTACTGATTTTTGTGTGTTGATTTTTTTAGCCTGCTACACGCCTGAATTTAATTAACAAATTTAGGCATCTATTGGTGAAATTGTTGTGCTCTTTTGTAGGATGATGTCCTATGTAAATAACGATAATTTGGCTTTTTTCTTTTCCATATATATACTTTTATTTCCTTCTCTTGCATGATTGTTATGGCTAATGTTTCAAGCACTGTGTTGAATAGGAGAGATGACAGTGGATATACTTGTCCTGATTTTAGAGGAAGAGCATTTGGATTTTCCTTATTTAATATGGAGTTGGTAGTAAGTTGGCCATAAATAACATTCATCAAATTGAGATAAAGTCATTCTGTACCTTTTTTCTTCAGAGTTTTGTCATGAGTGCATGTTGGATTCTGTCAAAAGCTTTTTCTCCATCTATTGAGATGATCATAGGGTCCTTGTCCTTGCTTCTGCGATGAATTACATTTATGGATTTGTGTACATTAAAGCATTTTTGTATCATTGGGATGAAGCCTACTTGGTCATGACGCAGGGTCTCTCATAATTGATGACATTCTGTTTGCCAGTATCTTGTAGAGGATTTTTGCATCTATGCTCATGAAAGTATTGTTCTCTTTTTTGGTTGGATCCTTTTCTGATTTTAAAATCAGGGCCATGTTAGGTTCCAAGAATAACTTTGGAAGGAGAATCAGAATAGATGGTCTATGTATCAATCTGTTAAGCCATCTATGAGAAACCAATAGCCAACGTCAGACTAAATGGGCAAAAACTGAAGGCCTTCACTTTAAAATCAGGAACAAGACAAGGATGTCCACTGTCTCCACTCCTATCCAATATAGTTCTGGAACCATTATCCAGAGCAACTAGACAAGAGAGAGAAAAGGAATAAGGATGGGAAAAGAAGACATGAAATTATCATTATTTGCAGATGACATGATATTCTACATAGAGGACTCCAAAAGCTCCACAAGAGTCTTATAGATTCAATTACCAAATTCAAGAACACAGTAGGTTACAAAGTCAACACCCCAACATCAGTAGAATTATTGTACATAAATGATGAATGCACTGAGAGAGAAATTAGGGAAATCATGGCTTTCATAATAACATTCAAAAAAAATGAAATACTTAGGAGTCAGTCTCACAAAGGATGTAAAAGATTTATACAGTGAAAATTACAGTACTCTGAGAAAAGAGACAGAAGAGGATTTGAGAAAAGGGGAAAATATTCCATGCTCCTGGATAGGAAGAACCAACATTGTGGAAATGGACATACTCCCAAAATTGTCATACAGATTCAATGCAATTCTCATTAAAATACCATTAGTATACCTCACAGAGCAAGAAAAATTTCCTCAAATCTATTTGGAACCAGAACAGACAGAATATCAAAAACAATCCTGGGAAACAAAGGAAAGGTAGGAAGTATCACAATCTCTGACCTGAAATTATACTACAAAGCTACTGCAATAAAATCAGCATGGTACTAGCATAGAGACAGACCTATTGATCAATGGAACAGACCAAAAGATGCAGACACAACTGAAAACACACTCAGCTACCTTATCTTTGATAAATGAGCCAGACATGCTGACTGGAAGAAAGATGGCCTCTTTAATAAATGGTGCTGGATAAACTGTCTTTCCATATGCTGAAGGCTAAAACTAGACCCATAGCTATCACCATGCACAAAGCTATAGTCAAAGGGGGTCAAAGATTTAAATATTAAAACATAAACACTAATATTCTGGAGGAAAATGTAGGTACAAATCTTAAAGGAATACAGGTATGTAGAGAGTTGATGAACAAAAACCAAACTGCATGGGAAATACTTCAAAGAATCAGTAGCTGGGATGACATCTTTTGAAAAGTTTTTGTACTTCAAAGCAAACATCCGGAAGAGAGAGAGAGAAAAAAAAAACCACATACTGGGAAAAACATATAGTCAGCTGTCCCTCTGACAAAGGCCTTCTATCTAGAAAATATAAAGAATTTTAAAAGATCAGGTCCTCCAGATTCAAAGACAAAGCAAAAACTGGGCATCTGAGCTAAACACAAACTTCTCACAGGAAAAAATGCAAATGTTCAATAAATATATGAAGAAATGTTCAACATCATTGATTATTTGAGAAATGCAAATTAATTTCATTAAGGAGTGTAAAGAGTATTATTGTTTGTGCTTTCTTGAGGTTTTTATAGAATTTAGCAGTGGATTCATGGGAATCTCAGTTTTCCTTTGGAGGATTATTATTATTATTATTATTATTATTACTACTTCAGTTTCACTACTGATCATTGGATTGTTTGATTTAAGTCTTTCCTTTTTTTTCTAAGAGTGGCTTTTGGTGTACCTACTCTGTTTATTCTTTGAAAGAATTAGCTTTCTGATTCGTTGAATTTTTTTGTCTCACTTTCATCACTTACGTTCTGCTCTTAATTTTTTCCTTAGTTTCAGATTTGGATTGCCCTTGTTTTTCTGGGACCTCAAGGTGCATCATTAAGGTATTTATTTGGAAACATCCCATGTGTGATGAGGCCATCCACATTCCCTCTGAGGACTACATTCATTGTCTCCCATAAGTTCTGGTATGTTGCACTGGCATCATTGTTTGACTCTGGGAACCAATTTGCTTTTATTACTCCCACGACTCATTGGTTACTGAAGAGTGCATTATTTACTTTCCATGTGCTTGCAGCATTTCTGTGATTTCTTTTGGCATTGATCTCAGTTTGGTTGTGCTGTGATATGACAATGTGTGTGATAGTTTAAATTCCTTTGTACTTAATTAAGAGTGCTTTGTTGGCCAGTATGTGGTCTATTATGAGGACAGCCACAAGTGCTGCTAAAGAATGCATATTCTGTAATTGGGTGGACTACTGTGTAGATATCTAGTAAGTCAGTTTGCTCAAAGAATGTTTCAATTCAGATATTTCTTTGTTGTTTTCTCTGGTTAAGCGGGAGTAGCTGTCCTATTTTCAGACAAAGTGGACTAAAAGCCATAACTGATCAGAAGAGGTTGTTTAAGGTAACAATTTAACAGAAGTGATAACAACTATAAATGTGTACATACCAAACATCAGAGTGACCAACTAAATAAAACAAATACTACTAGACGTAAAAGATTAAATAAACACCAACACAATTATAGTGGGGCATCTCAATATCCCACTGTCATAAATAATTTTTTTTTTGTCTTTTTGAGACAGGGTCTCGCTGTGCAGTTCAGGCTGGCCTTGAGCTCACTTTTGTAGCCCAGGTTCGTCTCAAACTCACACCCATCCTCCTGCCTCAGCCTCCCAAGTGCTGGAATTACAGGAGTGCACCACCATGTCCAGCTTGTCATAAACAAATTGCATTATCTGGCAGATGTTGGATCTATGTTTCATATTCTCTTGTTTTTAAAGATATTTCTGAATAACTGGTCAGACAGAAACCCTACCTTCTAGTTCTGATGCTCTATCCACACATTAGTCTCTTTGGCTGTACATAGTTCCAGTAGAATTTATAATTTCATGAATTTCTGTTTGGTACCTTTTTGTGGACTCTTAATTCTTTTCTAAGTTGGTCATTCATGTTTGATATGATTTTATTTAGCTCAGCTAATTTTTAATCAGTGTCTTCTTTAAGCTTACTGATTATGTTGTACATTAAGCCCAAAATCCGTTTCATTATATCTTCTTCAGCTTGCTGATCACCTTATAAACTGCTTTCTTGATACCTCAGTGTCAAACTTTGAGGTTTTCATTGGTCTGTACAACACACATGCTTACTACTGTCTGTATTCCCCATATCCATGACTGAAGTTATGGCCTTTTTTGTTCAGCTAAGTTAATCATCAATACATTTTATTTGCATCTGTATTCAATCTATAAATCTTCCAGTCCACTGCTTAGTATTCTCTCCCTTTGTCTTTGCCCTTGGAGGGTTATATTTCTATCACTATCTCCATCTCCACCTCTTTCCCCATGTCTAGTTTGTGTTTTAGGCAGCTCAGCAATAAAGGAGTAATACATGTACCCCTCTACTTGGTTTAACCAGAAATTTTTCCTAAAATGAAATCAGGTTATGTCACTTCAGTGATTCGAACCTTTCAGTAGTTTGGTATTTGATTATCCAACAGCCCTCTCCCTGCCTACCTTCCTGGTATCACTTTAAGTTATTCCCTTATTAAAATCTTCTGGAATCTTAATGCTAGAAGAGGCCTTAAAGACCAGGCCATCCAGTTGTTCCTAAGTGCTGTCCCTGGAGATTCAGAGATGTCATGGAGGTGCCAGCTGGGGGATGACAGGGTGAGGAATGGGTACAGAAGTGTCAGGCAGGCTCTGATCTTTTCTTCAGGTTAGTCTAAAAGCATAATGACTGCCATTTTTGTAAAATGAATTTCTACGTAAAAGTTTAGAAAAGCAAGTTCTTCTGTGAAATGAGAAGGAGGAGAAAGAAGAGGAAAGAAAGCTGTCAACTCAAGTCACTCATTGTAAACTGAGAGTTGGTCAGATGATGCCCACCTCTGTGGTCAACAGGAGCATAGCTGGGCCCAGACCCAGCATGTCTTTTGTTCTGAGCAGCTGCCTTCAACAGCGTTAAACAGACCAGAATGGGAACCTGGATGTGGATGAGAGCAGACAAGATCCATTTCTCAACCTGTGCTTCCATGAGAGAACATGAGTCTATCATCTGTCACACAGTGAGGGCTCGAATGTTCTGGAACACAGCCATGGGCACAGTAGACCAAAGCTTCTGCCTTCAGAACTGCATTATAGAATATCTGGAGAAGGAGAGGGACACCAGTACATAGGTGAAAGATACCATTTAAGCAGAATTTTAAAGCACAGAAAAAAAAATAATGAAAATCAGAACAGGAGCAGAAGGAGGGAGAGCAGGAGAGAAATGGTCACATCATTTAGGTGGGAGGGGGGAGACTGGGTGACAGTGGTAGGGACTGGTGCCCATAGCACTCTAGAAAAGCAGCCTTCCAGGGGACTGGGGAGATAGCTCAGTGGAAAAAGTGCTTGCCTAGCAAGTACAAGGTCCTGAGTTCAATCCCTGGTACCACCAAAAAAAAAAAAAAAAAAAAAAAAGGAAAAGAAAAGCAGCCTTCCAGCCAGAGTAAGCTAACCTACAGGAGAACCAGAGTATGGGGGTAGGAGCGAGTCCAGCCTGGTTGAGAAGTGCAATTACAGCCCCAGAGGTAGAAAGCCATGGCAAGGAGAGTATGGCAGGAAACACGATGGCAGTGGTGGCCAGGCATGAGTCCACAGAGCCTTATGGCCATAATGAGTTTGGGGTTTGTTCCAAGAGTAATGGGGGTTTTTTCTTATAAGAGTTGAGGGCTTTCACCTGCCAACAAAGAGCAGTTCAATAATCACCTGAGGGCTGGTGAGATAGCTCAGTGGTCTAAGGTGCCTGCGTAGGCAAGTTTAGGCAAGTGCAGGGACCAGGGTTCAATCTCTTGCACCACATGCCATGCCAGCCCCAAAACCAGAGTGGGCTGAGCCAGCCACAAATAGATAGATAGATAGATAGATAGATAGATAGATAGATAGATAGATAAAGTATCTTGAGTGTTAAGATCATCCTCAGTACTACTGATCCATAGAGTCACTTTTCTACTGGGAAGGATTCTAGAAACTACCAGAGTAGAAGTTTTAAACAACTAAGATTATCTGTACATAGGCTTGCCTCTCCATTCTGACATGTGGAAAGAGGCATTTTTGCATTGCTTGAAATTCTAAGAAGCTTAGTGAACCTTAACTTATTTAATAAATGAAAATCTACCTAATCTAGGGGGCAAAACCATGTTACCATTGCTAATAGTACCAAGTATATTCCCTACTAACATCTAACACACATCCAATTGAACATGACACAGGGTTTAGCCATAAGCCTATCTGGACCACCACCTCTTAAACTGTAAATACAGTTTTCATGGGACACAGCCACACACATTCCTTCACAGTCTCTCGCTGTTTTTCACTCTAATGGTAGAGAAGTACTCATGCCCAGCACTAGAATTAGGCTCCTGAAAGTCTAAAACACACACTACTTAGCCATTTGTAACAAGAGTTTTCTATGTGTACAACAGAAATTAATCTCACAAAACCAAGTGACAAGAAAAGAATACTTGCATAAAATTCACAAGCAATTACAACTAACACATGATGTTAGTAATGAGAAGAGTGGATAGCTTGATTTTATGGGATGTGCACAAAATTTCCATTTATTTTAAAAGCACTGGATGCATAATTGAGTGAAATTTAAAAATTCATTCTGCTGTGTCAGATACCAACACTTACCACAACTCTCCAGTAATTAATTAAGTGTAGAATTAATGGGTAGTGTTATATTTTTTAGTTTACTTTGAAAAACACATTTTTCACAATGAGGCACTAAAATCACTTCTGTGGTTTACTAAAATTCAGAGCAGAGAAATTACACAAAAGGATTGTAATTAAATATCTAGAAGTGAGGTTTCCCAGAAATATTTTCGTTCTTGTATATGATTTATTTTTTTCTGGCATTAGAGGTAGTTAGTTGTATAAATCTATTACGACAAAAATGACTCCAAAATTTCTGCAATTCTTTGGGCTATTAAAACAACACCAATAAATGAAAGCCCAAGGCGCTTAGATTGCAACATGGAGAATAATGCAGCATCTAAAACTCCCTCAGTTGCCTTCATGGGAGAACTCAGCAGGGGCATAGAAGTGCAGTGTTTCTTTCTTGTAGCAGAAGCAGTGAGCCTGTGAGCTGCAAGCACCTTCTTTTGCTCACATGGATTCGGTCCACTTTAGAAGGACGAATTTATATGAAATCAAGGTTGCCTACTTCCCAGGACTACATCATGAAGGAAGTGGTTAACGCCTTTGGTAAGCCTGGCAAATAATTCACCGAAATCATTAGCAATAGCATTTATCCCTCCAATTTTTTTGTAACTTTCCTTTCTATTTGTGCACATCTTTTGCTAACTGTTTTCTTTAACTTATTTTATTATTTTTATGAACCTATTCCTTACCTGTTCCACTGTTTCTGTCTTTTATTATTACAGTACAGTTTGGTTTATTTATGTAACATTTTTCTTGAAAATATTTTTCATGTCATATCACTGTATATTCCTTGGACTAGGATTCAGTCACTCATTCAAGGAGACAGGGATTAAAGCTTTGAAAATGCCAATTTTCAACAAATAGAAATTTATCTTGCATGCTACAAAATGCATACTAAACTTAAAATATTGTCTCCTAAATTGTGAAACTTATACTGACAATTGTGATATCATGTAATCATTGCCTTTTGTGACAACTAGAATAAATAAAAGATAGTGTACAATTTTCAAAGTACTTCTTTGATTCTTTTTTCTTTTTTTTTATGGCTGGCTCAGCCTGCCCTGGGAGCAGGGCTGGTGCAGCATGTGGTGCTGGGGATCGAACTGCGATCCCTGCAGTTGCCTAAGTTTTTCTAAGCAAGAGCTTTAGACCACTGAACTAGCTCGCTGTCCCAAAGTACTTCTTTTTGATGCCTGTAAAATAGCAGACACTAAAGTAGGAGCCACAGCAAATACAAGTAAACATCAGAAAGCTGAGGAACAAGGGTTGAGGAACAAGACAAACCCAGGGTGACTAGGTCAAAACATCAGGAAACCAACAGATAAAGGACATCTTGTTCTCCCAAGGTCCCCCATAAGTGAAATCAGACTGGGAAAGATGTGATGGAGTTCCAAAAAGGGAATTCAGGGCCAGTGGAGGCTGGTGGAGCTGTTTTCTACCTGGAGGAACTTGACAATGGGAGACTCATACAGCTCTCACAGACCTCATTACGCCTGTATTAGTTGTGTTTTAGAGGTGAAGCCCTGAGGAAGAAGGGGAAAATGTTGCTATGGTTTGCGTGTATTTGTCCTCCCAAAGCCTCAGGCAGTCATTGAGGTGCAGTTCTACAGTTGTGATTAATTCATGATAGAAGGCTGGGATGATGGGTCTGAGTACTGCAGGATTATGGGTGTGGAAAGATCAAATTCTTACCAGTCCCTAGTAAGTTGTGTCTCCTCATGTCACTTCCTAGGTCTCAGTTTTGTTACCTACACGATTCTGTCTGCCTCCTAGCATTGCTAGGAATATGAGAAATGATATGGGCAACACTTTGCACAGTGTATGTGGTAGTTAATGATCAGTAAATGTTAGATGTTATTTTAATCCAAGTCGTTTAAAAGAGAACAGCTGTTCTCCATGATTTGGTGCTAACAGAGTTAAATTTATCACCTAACTTTCTGTGAGTTGATCTCAGCCAACTTCTCTCTTACACAAAGCTTCTAATTCTCAGAGCCACTCTGGCAGAATCCAGAGACACATAAGCCTACCACAGGGAGAAATGCATTCGGGGTTTGAATCTAGAATGGAGCCATGGCGGCCAATGGGAAATACCTCCACAGCAAACCTTATCTTCACAAGTTTTGTTTAACAACCTGCTAAGGTGTTGTTTAATGAGTGCCAAGGTTAGCAGGAAAACCCCTAAGGTGCCCTCACTGCTATGCAGAACTTCTAACAAGATTATTTTTCCCGTTTGTAATTTTAATCACTTATCAGAATGGAGCTTGTTAATATGATGTCTCTTGTACCCATCAATGCCTGCAGTGGCCATGAGTGTACAACTGGAAAGTCAAGAGCTTAGCTATGCATTTCCATTAATGAAACGGTGAAGAATTAAACTCAGAAACAAAAGTTTCAGAAAAACAAGAAGCCAGAGAAGCTACATAAGAGAATGAAGTGCTTTATCATATAACCAGTGCTTGTTTCTGGCCGATTTCCTTTAGCGGAATGTCTTCCAGGATCAACAACTTTGTTGTGTAAGAGACTGATTTCCTGCCTGTTTAAGGCCTACTGAGTGTTCACTAGGATCACATTCTTCACCCATTCATCCATCCAACTCACAGAAGCAGAGAGTAGAAAGGTAGCTGCCAGGGACACGGAGAGAAGGAATCCAGAAGTCACCGTGGTTAGGGTTTTTTGGGGGGATGAGGCCTTGCCAGGAAGCATGACACAATGCCCTGCCCATAGTTAATCCTGTTCTATGCACTCCAAAATCTGCAGAGGCTGGATCTCACGTGTTCTTACCATTTAACAAAACAACAACAAAAAGAGTGAGGAAGAAAATCCCTTTCAGTAGGGGGCCAAAAAAGGAAGCAGGGTGGTCAGCTGCACGTCTGAGTGTTTTTAGTTATGCATCCTCCTTTTACACACTCAACTCGGTGTTTCTTCTCTCTGAAAAACTTGGCTTGAAGAACCAAATTCTGCAGTAGACAGAAAAGGGCAAAAATACAAACACAACACAGAGACAAGGGTGTTGCAAGACCACAGAGTGGCTGACACCTGGGTTGCAAGTTACTGTCATGGCGGCCTGGCTTTTTCTCTGTAGTTTGGCTTATTTTTAGGGGTGGAAAAGCATTCGTTCTGAATTCCACCAATACTAGCTTAGTATTTATTTTGTATCGTATTAGTGAAACAAAAATCATAACCCTAATTTATCTGCTTAGGAAATGTAAACTGAGCTCAAAAGCTGTTCAGCAGGCGTTTTTACTCTTAGCTGGACAGCATGTCAGAGGTCAGCAGCACAGGTCTTATACCTGAGGGACATGTGACTATTGACTGCACCCTCGGAAGTTGGGTAATTTGTGATCCAGGAACAGTGTCACTATGCAATCTGGGTGAGATGCTTTTTAATTATTGGAATAAAGACATGACGAGAATAATTTTTTTTTTTTTCTTTCCAGTTGACCACTTTGTATTCCTTGGTTTAAAAAAGTGCTTTGTGGGACCTATATAGCATTACTGAGGAGGGGGAAAAACCCTTTCTACTGAGTTTATGAAGCACCTTTAATCACAGGAAACACCTTTGGGAAGCACCACCCTGACAAGCTCCTAAAATAATACAGAGAGCAAGTCTAGGAGACATGCACCTAAACCAGAGCAAAGTAAAATGTTTTAGGGTGTTAGAAAATACAAACATCCTGGGGTCTGTGGTAACATACACTCCCTTGCAATTGCTCCTGTGTGTTACGGTTTGTATCTCCTACAGTCACAGGGCAGCTTCTAGAGTTTGTGATTACGATTCAATGTTGGGATTATGAGTGCAAGTGCTATACAACCCTGGGGTGGGAAATCTGCATACAAATATAAGGAGGGGAAGAGAGGCTGCTAGCAGCCTCAGCTGCAGCCCCTCCCTTTGCTCTTTGCTGCAGCCATCGAAGGCTGCCATCTGCTGCGTGCTGCTCTGCCTTGGAGCCAGCGGAGTATAGACTGAAACTTCCACTGTGAGCTAAATAAACCTTTGCTTCTTTCATTTTGGGTGTTGGGTCATTTCATCCCAGCAATGAGAGAAAAGTGAACTGAGATAGTGTGTATACAGGCACACACATGTATACAAACAGTACCTTTCAAGGCAGAGGGAAGCAAGGAAGTTAAACTGCCCTTGATGGTCCAGGAAGCAGAGGGCGGGCTGGCCTTACGCCTGTGCCCTGTGTAAAGACCAGGACTACCCTGTCCTGGCTCAGCAGCAGGGCCTCCCGATCCCTAAGCAGGGCAGTTTCTCTAGCTCCCCTGCTTCTAGATCTACTTCCTGCCCTGAATTTCAGGCCCCCCGAGTACTGTTCCTTCAAAAGACTGTCAGTGGGTACAGAACAGGCTCAAACTCAACTCTGCTTTCAAGGTGTTGAGGGCTGGGGAGATATCTCTGAGGTCTAATCATCTGCCTAGCAAATGCAAGGACCTAGGTTCGATCCCCAAACCAAATGCAGCACTTGCCCTGCCCCCAGGCATGAGCTCACCACCAAAACTGGGCACGATATATGCCTATAATCCCACCACTGAGGAGGCTGAGATAGGTATAAGAACCTGTTCTAAATTTTTTAAAACTTCAAATTTTAGGATGACTTTTATTTACAAAAATTACAAAATACGACTCTTAAAAATAGAAATAACTTCTTCAGGCTCTTGTGCCCTTCCAAGCAACCCCGGAGCTGGAGCTCAGGCGCGCTCTTCTGAGAACGGTGGCCATGCGGCTTCTCTCACTGCACAGCAACCAACTCTGGCACAAAGCCTCCTCCTCAGGTCAGAGTCTGAAGCAGCAAGATCTTCTCGTTAATGCAGAACCTGTGCAGCACCACCATCAGGTTCTCGCCACAGCGGGACACCTGGCGCTCCATGGCCAGGCGGAAGTCCTCCTTCACACCTTTGGTAATGCCGCGAGTGACTGTGTGGTGCCTGGGGTCAGTGACAGGGAAACAGACAAGAGATCAGAAGTCAGCAGCAGCATCACTGACCCGTGCTACTTACGTAGGAGTAAAGCCTGTATCATATCTAGGTATACATAAGTAAACACTGTAAATCCAATTTAAAAAGAAAAGCTGCAGCCAAACAACCACTCCTACCCATTCCTGCTCAGCAAGACTTGAAACTAGAAAGGCATTTTTACTCCCCCATATAACTTATTTGAAACATGCATGTTCAGTGAAATATCACTGAGTTCCTGAAGCTCTGATCTGACACACCTCTACCACTGGCTCACTAACAGTGCTGTTACATGGGATGCAAAGGCTGCTGGCCCACTGGCCAGGAGTACTGGCATCTAGCCAGGCCAGTACACTGGAGAAGCAGCAGCAGGAAAGAAGAGATCCTGAGAACTCAAGTTCCTGCCAAGGCTCCCACAGCTGGGGCTCCTGAAGGGCTTCTGCAGTTGCTAGGGTCACCGGGCCTCTCCTTCCCCAGGGTACCAGAGGGCAGCGCGTGAAAGTTGGGCCCACCTACATTCTCATCTGCTTAAAAAAGGCGGGAGGCTTAGGTATCCTGAGGCAGGAAGGTGGCACGGGTTGGGAAAGGGACAGGATCCTAAGAAAAGTCAGGGGCCTCCAAGTCCCCAGAAGACAAGCTCCATCCAGGCGCTCAAAGGGACCTGTGTGTCTGTGGAAAGGCCAGTGAGAGCACAAGAATCACGGTGTCTCACTGTACCCCAACACATGTATGGCAGCAAAGGAAGTCACGAGTAAAATCCCGGAAAACTGAGGACAACCAAATGAAGACAGGAGAGGAAAAGCATAAAAATCAGTGGCTTGGAAGGAACGAAGTTTGAGCTACTATGGCAGTTGCAGGACATGGGGGATTTAGACAGACAAAGTCCACTGTCATTCTCTGCCCCCTACTGCTGCCTAACTTCCTCTGGAAATCACTCTAAAATACTTGTTTTGAAACATTAATTACGAGAAGTAAACAGGAGTCATCAGATTGCAATACAATAGAAGAAAACCATCAGGCTTTATTAGACTGGTGAAGCTATTACAAAACAATCTACAATGGCCATGGACATTTTTAAGAACTATACGGTGACACAGCA
The DNA here is from genome assembly GCA_004027915.1 of Capromys pilorides. NCBI lineage: Eukaryota > Metazoa > Chordata > Mammalia > Rodentia > Capromyidae > Capromys > Capromys pilorides. Next base: position 17,456 of record PVKN010003488.1, read on the forward strand.
GGCCATGGAGAAAATGCACAGCTCTGTGTGTACATCTCAAATCCATAGCTAGGAGACAGCAACAGTGAGGTGGAGGCTCTGAATCCCTATGGGAGTGGACATAAGCCACGCTGTGCTGCCTTGAGACACTGTCTTCCAGATCCTGGGCCGCAATCCCAACCTGGCCAAGCAGAAGATGCTGGCCTGTGCAGGCAGGGCGCTAACAAGCAAACTGTCCTCCTAATATTACTGAAAGTATGGGAGCGCACCCTTGCTGATCACGGTCTGGCGGTGCTGATTCCATATACAGAGGGCAGCACAGCTCCTTCTCCCTTGCATTAGTCCCTCTATTCCCCTAGTAAGTTTGGGTAAAGTCAAGGATTAGTCATGCACCACGTAACAACGCTGCACACAACCAGGGACCATGTTGTTCCTCTGTAGCCAGGGTGTGTTGCAGCTCACACCACACCTGCTAGGTTTGTGAGTGTGCACACTCCACAGTGTTCACACAAACAATGATGAAATCACCCAATGATGCGTTTCCAGCAAACGCTCTCGCAGGTGAGTAATACATGACTGTAATTAACTCTCAGTTTAAAAACAGGATAAATTAGCAATCAGCATGACACCATTTTAGCTTATCAAACATTTTCAATTCAGAAAGGCAGGGTCTGAAAAGAGTACCAAGTGGTTGAAGGAAACTGCTCATGCCCAGTTAGATCGGCAAAATACTGGTCCCTAACATTAAAATCCTTCTACAAAAATTTAGCTCAAACTTCAGCATTGTAAGTATTTATGACCACAAGCCTTAAGTTTTAGCAAAAGAGAATCATAGCTTAGCTTAATTGAATGTGCACTTAATCTAATACAATTTTATACAACTTTCATATTTCCAGATCCATAATGATTTTTAAATTGAACACAAACACACTGGCAAATTATGGAAAAAAAATAAGAAATGTTACAATATTACAACCAGATGGCTTGCCAAGGAATGCAGAACAAATTAAAAAAATAAAGCATGAAAAAGAGCACTGAAGAACAAAGAGCTGAAACCATGGGCTGGAAAACATGTGGACAAACAGCACACTATGAGCAGGTGTTTCCACGTGGTACCTGTCAGCAGTCTGTATGCTGGGCTGAAGCACAGGTAAGAATTCCTGCTGCAGTAACCCCAGGGGAGGGCTAGAAGGCCTTTAAAAAACAGCAAACAGCAGCATTCAAACACCCACACCGGCTCACCCTGCACTGCAAAAACAACACTCCAGAGAAGATACACAAGACTGAAGCGGACTGTACAGAGACGTTAACTGTGACGTGCCCCTGCTGCAGTATGTTCCGGGGAGACTGGGGAGAAGCGAGCCAGCCCTCACTGTACCGGCTGGCTGTGGGGCCAGATGCCTCCTGGCTGCTGGCCCCAGAACTCAGCTCACTTGAAATTTGGTATTAAAGCCACCCGTGAGGAAGAAGACAGTGACACACGCCTGGATGGCAGAGGAACAGGGTTATCATTTGGGAGGACATGTTTCAAATCCAGCCTCAACTCTGTGCTCTTCTCACACCCATGCCAGTCCCAGAAACACACCTGGTGACTCTGTGTGACACCTCTGAAAGACTGAAGCCCCAACTGAGATGCCCTTCTAAGAGGACTAGGAGGGCTGGCAATATTTTTGACAAGTGAGTCTCAAGATCAAACAATTGTTAAAAAAAAGAAAAAAAGAAACACTGATGGAAATAGGGAGGGAAAGTCTGGGACCCATAGCTCTGCAGAGTTCTGTAACAACAAAGATTTAGTATATTAGCTGTGATTACCTCTAGGACATTATTTTCCATTTCAGTCCAGTTGAATACAACTAAGATACTATAAATACCAGCATAGAAACATTTCTCTATTTTAAAACAAGAGCAACGTGTCTCCATGGCACATGAAGAGCTGGTGCCTCCTTCAGTCAGGCACTGGGTGCCGTGTGCGTACCATACCTGCTCAGAGTCAAGGTGCCACAACTAGGACAGACTCACAACCTTACCCCAGGGAAGGAGCTGAACTCTGCTCACAACATCTGCCACTCAGCGGGAGGGACCACCCCAAAGGTCTGCAATGGCTTCAGAGGATTTGTTTGGAACCCAGAGGGAAAAGGAATATAGATAGTTTTATTCAAGAGTCTAATTAGACCTCTATCAGTAAAAGCTCTGTCAGACGTAGTCTCATTCTCCTACAGTAGTTTAGCTGTCCATTATCTGAAATGCACACTGAGTCTCATGCAGGTAGGGAAGCCCCAGTAAACTCCTACAAGAGCAGGTGAGCAGGACAATCCCTGTTCCTGTTCCAACACTGATGAAACTGTAGGTTTGCTAAGAGGTTTGTCTCCCTGCTGAGTTGGAATAAGTTAAGGGTCAGATTAAACAAAGTAGGTAAGCCTGGAATTATCCTTCAAAAGTCTAGAAGAGAAGATTGTGCACCTCTTATATAAACAACCTAAATAACCCCTTCCTGAGATATTACCTGGATGCCATAGGGGTTGTCTATATATACCCATGACACTGTTTAGTTCAAGAAAAACTGGGACAAGAAGGCTGAAGGTGCAGCTGGGGAGGGGTATTTTTTTGTACTGGGAATTGAACTCAGGACCTTGCACTTGACAGGCAGGTGCTTAGCTGGGGAGTTGACAGCCTCTCCTTTCACACTGTTACAGTTAAGCCTCTGCATGTAACATGATGCTCCTTACAGGTTATTCCTCTGTAGGGTGGCTTTACTAGGACTGTCTCTACATTATGACAATTTGTATTGTGACTGTTGATGAAAAAACATACCGCATACTTATTTCAAAACCTAGAAATCGTAATGCAAAAGGGGTTACTTGGGTTCCCATATAAAAAAGTAACCTTTATTCACATACAACGTTAAGAGTATTTTTAACTGTGCAGTTGTTTTCCCCACAGCCTTGATCCATAGTGTAAGGAAAGTAAATAGGGACGGGAAGACGAGCCTGTCTAGCTCATTTTGCTGAAGTAGCCTAATGGATAAGGATCTCAGGAACATTAGCTCCTTTACTTTAAATAGGAACTTAATGCCATTTGTAAGATCAAGGGAAAAAACAATCCTTCCATTTTTCAGAATGGATTCCACAAGACCCTAGTTTTGGTAGGACATAAAAAGAAATGCACCAAATGACTAAGGTTTTAGAAATCCAGAATTATCTATTTTTCCACTTAATATTTCTAAGGCTCTACAAAGAAAAAAATGTGAAATTTGCTTTTAACAGCTCGCCATTCCATTATTCCACAACTGAGGGAGAGAAGACAACGTCTTCTGTCCTAGCGATCCTTTCTTCCCACTTAGGCTCTGACTCCTGTGTGACTCTAGTACTGACTTACAGACACAGTAAATGTGCAGGAAGCAAAGGCGGAAGTGTGGAAATAAAGCTACACGTGGCACTTACAGCAGAGCGTGTATTACCCAAACCACAATGAGGACTGAGGAGAGAAGCAAGAATCATGAGCTATTTAAAAATCATAAATGGTTGCTGCTTTGACACTTTCATCTGAGTCGCCTATTCTTTCCTACCATTCTGTGGGTGGTGGGGTATGTCTGACACCATGCACGCCACCACCATTCCTTGGGACTAATGTGTTCTTGGAGACACTAGGCCCTGCTCTTGCACTCCGTGGTATGAGCAATGAAAACTACTTTAGGAGGCCTTGGAATAGAATTTATAAATGAATGCTGCTTTTCCTAGTGGACTTTCCTAACTCAGTGCAATTTTAAACATGGCTGCTCTTATTTGTAAGCTCCAAGTCTAATCAGACATTTATAAGACCAGTGTGTAAATTGCAGAAAGGAAAAGGTATCAGGAAAGAAATTTCCATCTAGTGCAAGTTTCACATGTAACAGAAATACTCCAATTTAAATGTATGTTTTTTCCAAATTAGTTAAGAAAACAAATTTTCCCAAAACTACTGAGTCAAACTGACACTCAAAATAGACTAGGTTTGGTATTAAGTTTTTGAAAGACACAGAAATTTACAAATAATTCATAGAACAACAAAAAAGAACTTGGAAGACAGAGAGTTTGCTTACTTGATCAGCATTCCTTGATTGGGCAGTAATTCCAGATGGATCTTCCCACCTTCCTGAGTTCTCAAGTAGGCAAATTCCTCCAGCATATCAATGTCTACAGCCAAATTCAGGTTAACCACATGGAGAACAAGGTGCCGCACACTCTCAGATGAGGAAACGGGCACTTGGGAGTTGACAACCTGACCGTCACCATTCCACTCACAACTACAGGTTGAGGATTTGAGTATGTGTTTGATTCCAAAAGGTCTAATTCATAGCTCAAACTGCTCTAACACTACCTCTTGGCTTAAGATGTGCAGGCTGAAGGGTGTTAGGACAGTGTGCTTCCCTCTAGAGGTAACTCAGCACAGTATATGATCCTGAGAGCAAATACTGCTTCTTAATGAGAAATCAGAGATGGTGGAAATGGGGAGGACTGCTTCTGGTTACAGAATATGAGTCATAAAACGAGCGACCGTTTCTTCACACCTACTGTGCAAAGCTTTACAGAAGCTCCAGGAGTGGAAGCTTCCATGAATCCTGAAAATCTCAAGCAACATTTGCTATCCACATACACATTTTTCTAGTGAAAAGTTATATTACTGAGTTTTTTAAAACTGAAAATAGCATCTTATTAAAAATTTAACTTGAAAAATTAGCTCATTAAGCAGTTTTAACTGAAACAAAAATTAGGATTGTTATTAGATTCTCTAAAGGTATCGTCCAAGAGACTGACAGTTATTGTTAGAGGCACTTAAAAAACAGCTTGCATCTCTTAAACATAATGTCCTAAGCCACTGTGACACCAAGTGCTCCCTAGCCCAGCAGGCACCTGCTAGGAAGGGCAGCGCTGTGTGGCTGCTCCCGAGGAGCTGGCCGAGCTGAGCCTGGCGTGTTAACAGCTCAAGGGGACAGCAATGCCCCAGGAGAGGCTGCAGAGCATCTTACGATAGAAGAGGGTCCCAGAGCTGTTCTGCTCTATGGCTAAAGGGATCCCTCTGAGCTGTTGAGAACATATGGGCTATTACTTTGGGCATCCTGGGTACTTCCTGAGAAGCCGAGTAGAAGAAGAAAATGGAAAGGAAAGGGTTACAGATATTCTTGAATACATCTCTGAAGTCTCCTCAGACCAATAGGCACAGCTCACTCTTAGGCCACCATGCCTCCCCCTCTCCCTCCCTTTTCTCAGAAGTAGTAAAACCCAGTACTTCTAGCCACAATGGTTCATTCACTTTTTTGTTTTTTTTTATCACAGATCCATTAATTCTAGCAAGCCAGAGTTTGCTATGCTTAAATAAGAAAAAGGATACTCGTCACATAATTGAAAAAATTCTCATACTGGAAATTTCCTTGCTGGCAAATCTTATTGACAGCTTTCAAGAACAGATTCTCTCCCCGTGGCCACTCCTGCTGAAGCAGTACAATCACGTGCCCCAGTGCCATGTCATCACGGTTGTCAGTGAAAGCTCTAAGCTGCAAAATAAACATTTACACAAGGAAAGCACAGGGAAACCAAATAAAATACACTACCTATTAGCTCCTAAATGGTGCTGCATATGAAAGAGTGTTGTGACTGTATGACAAAGGTCACTACAATACAAAGGTAACAAAGCAGACAGAAAAGCTGCTCAGACACATCAGAACTGCCTTCTGCAGTGGCTCCTAGCAACAGCAGCCCCAGGCATGCTGTGCTATGAACGTGTTCCCCAAGTATGTGCAGATATGAGCTGCACAGGAGCTGTGAGCCTCTCGCTTTGGAATCTGAGAATCAGGCCTAGAGAAGCTGAGTCACCCTCTTAACACGGAAAGGAATTTGGAGCTTTCCTTTCAGGAGACAGCAGTGAGGAGAGAGCTGCGAGTGGATGGTGGGTAAAAGGCCACTTGGGAGGGAGGGCTGGAGAACTTGGCCTAGAGAGGAAGGTGTGAGCAAGGCAGAAGCATGAGCTAGAAAAGTGGCTGCAAGACTGAGTCTGGGATGACCCGCTACAAAGAAGATTATACTTTAAACTATTTGTTGCTCCAAATGGTCATGACAGTAAGGAAGTTTGCGACTGCTGCGCTGGAGCAGAGATCCCCTCAGCTCTTACAACAAGGAAAGCATCTCTCCCACAAGGCTCTGGTCCATTGCTGTGGAGCCTTGGTGTCCTTTCAGTGGTCCACGGACCTTCCTGGTGCTGTTGAGCCTCTGCTGCTGGGGATCCTGGTTTCTAAGACGCCTTCACCCATCCCATCTTGCTAACAAACTCAGCCTTTCCCTGTGAAACCAGCAACATTTATGTTCTCTTCTTCTACAGCTAATAAATTCTGACTTGTACATTAGCTTATAAAATATTTAGTGAACATTACTACAGGTTATTTGCCTATCTCCCTGTAAGTGGTAAACTTTCTGAGTATGAGGCTAGTTTCCATTCATCTTTATCTAACACCATTGTTACTTAATAAACACTTATTCATCCTTAGCCCATGTGTTTTTGCCACGGCTTTCAACTACTCTTTGAAGATATTCAACTCATAACTGTCATGGAGATTTTCCATTCAAACCACTGTAAGTCATAAGCACAGTATCTTCTGTCAAGTGTTTGTGTTCATCAACCTCTGGCTTACCTTAAAGCAGGCTAACATCAAATGCAGGCAGTATGGCATGATGGCTTTACTGGTGCACGGCAGGAGTTTCAGATCCGAACCTAACAAGTCCACAAAGTTACTTTCATGTTAGTGAATATTATCATCAAAGAAAAATCTCTGACAAGTGAATGACTTTAGAATGGTTTCCTTCTAAAATTAAGAGTAACAGTCACATGATTTCTAATAAAGTTAAACTACAACCATATTGTAAGGCTGAGATTAGTTTTAAATCATTTTTATATTTTGTTTCTCAATCTTTTTTCCAAATACATCTAAATATTTTTTACTCTAAAACACTAAAAATATACAGAAAATTGCAGAGAGAACATTACAAGCACTGGTGTAATCATTACTTAGCTTTACAAAGTGCTAGCATTTGAAAGATTTTAATACAAACTGTCACAAAGTTGAAACTTATTTGTCTCCTCCTGCTGAGAGTCTCCACCTCAGAGGAAGTCCTAATTCTGAGTGCTGCTGCCAGGCATCCACCAACAGCAGAGGAACGTCTGCACGAGGTCAGTCTACCGTATTACTTGGTGTCACAGCCTATCACGCCCTTTGCAAATTGCTTTTTCATTTAACCTCATGTGTGTCAGGTTTATCAACTGGAATACATGCAGCTCTCATGCATTTCAGTATTACAAAGTATTCCGCTGTTTACATGTCTAATTATTTGTGCTTTTCATTGCAGACAATGAGATCTCCAATTTTTCACTATTAAATACAACATGGAAAATACATACAATTTTACTGTGCACTTGTGGAAAAAAATGTAAGCAATGGTATTTATAACATCTTTTTCTTTACGGCTGTGTTTTTATATAGCTTAAATCCTTCTCTACCCAGAAGAAATAAATAAATCCTTTCTTTTTTGGCCCTTCCCTGCCAAAATACAATTTTGTACATGGGGATTGTGTCCCCCACATTCTTAGTATTTGTTTATATAAACAGTTTATGAAACAACATTTATCCTTTTACTTGGAATGCACTTGCTTACACTTTATCTCACTGAAAAAAAAAATCCCACTTGAAACTCACTACCCAGTGGGAAGAGAACCCAGTTTGAAAAATACTAATCAAAGTATACACTAGGAGATGAGGTATTTGCTTGGAAAGATATGTTCAATTGGCTCCCAAAGTGGTCATATGAATTTATGTATAATAAGAATTGTAAGGATGTTATTTTCAGATCATGAGAATTGGTACTGTTACTCCTTCATTTTTATATCTGATGTATGCAAAATAGTTTATTATTTTAATCACATACTACTAATAGGATGAGAAGTTTCTAAAGGCAGCTTGTGGCTACGTGTGGAGAACCACCTGAGCAGCTCTCCTTGAAAGAAGAGCAACTGTCTCCATTTTGACTGAGCCTGACCCTATTCCCTCGTATCGAAACGTACAGAGCTGGCTAGGACTTTTCATTATCCTTTCAATTGGCCTTAAACAGTGTGTATTGGTCTAGCCGAGGTGCTGATGGTAATTTTTCAAGATGGCATCTGTGTTTCCCTGATGACAGGACAAAGAGCCAATGCTCCACGGTGTCAGCTGGGATCGAGCTCAAGATAGAGGCTAAGACTTCCTGGGGCTTCAAAGGTTACACATCAGAGCTGAAGCACCAGATCCCCAAAATCTCATTATCATTTCAATTGGCCTTACTGGTCTAGCCGAGGCGCTGATGGTAATTTCTGAAGATGGCGTGCGTGTTTCCCTGATAACAGGACGAAAAGCCAATGCTCTATAGCATCAGATGGGATCAAGCCTCGAGACAGAGGCTATGACTTCATGGGGCTTGAAAGATTACACAGCAGAGCTAAAACACCAGACCTCCAAAATATTAGATACTATCTCAACAGCATAATGCAAATTACTTCCTTTGTACATCTCTGAATATGGCGGAGGTGAATGCAGGCCTCCTACCTAGCCCAGCTCACAGTGCTCATCTTCTTCCCACAATTCCCTTCAGTGCTCACCTTCCCAAAATTCCTTTTCACAAGCCACTCCCCCTTCTCCAATGAATAAAGCCCAAGTGCAGCCCTGAGTCAGGCTCTTGGTTCTAGAAGCTGCTTTCATGGTCGGACCTAGGGTCCCTTGGCTCCCCATTAATTGTATAAATATATTTTAGTGTCTTTGTTATCGCCATGGGTTGTGCTGCGAGTGGTAGATTGGAATTAAGTTGGTGGAATTCCAATAATGGGTTTTAGGATTGTAAGTTTAGACTTCTTGGGCCGAGACGAGAACCAGGAAGGGACTCCGACAGCTATGCACATTTCTGCCTCGCTCACATCCTCTGCTTATTTCTCTACAGGAGGTTGGCTCTTACTGATCTGATAAAGCACTTCATAGTTTTAGATGTTTTTGTTGATCTTTTGCAGCAAGCAATTTTCTGCCATCTGCAGTTTAATTTACTTTATTCACTTTGACCGTATTGTTAGTATTTTAATTTTAACAGACATTTTCTAATCCCTTTATTTTTGTTTGTGTTGTTGTTAATGACACGGGATTGCTGCGCTGCCCAGGCTTGGCTCTTGCTGGCGGCAGCTCAGCCTCTCTGTACCTGCAGCACTGGTGCACCAGCTCTGTGAGCTCCCGGCAGCCCAAGTCTGCATGAAGATTTTCTTCCGTATTTCTAATAGTTTAAACTTTCATATTTAAAATATCAAAATTTAAAGGACTTTTATACAGCGATTTTCTGCTGTATTTTACATCTAGATAGTCAACATTTCATTACCATTTACTGGATACATGCATTCTTCTCTCCCTGAACTGTAATGTCACCCGTTTTTGTTTTCTCTGGAACTCAGAACTTCACCCATGCCAGACAAGCACTCTGCCACCAGATCACACTCCCTGCCCTACCTATTGGTTTTAGAAGCTTTCCACAGACTTTCCTTTTCTACACAGCCAGATCTGCACTTGTGAAGCCATACCTGGGCGTAGTCTTTCAAACCTTTATGCCTCTACATTGTCTTACTGTCCTGGCCAAAATCTCCATCGTGTGAAACAGAAGAGATGAGAGTGCTGATGTGTTTGTATTGGGAAAAGCACTCAATATTTTACAGGTAAGTGTGGTGCTCAGGGAGTTTCTAGTGAGGACTTTTTAAAAATCATACAGAATACTCTCTGTGTTTACGAAGATTATTGTGACTTTCCTTGTTTGCTAATACAATGAATTCCACTGATTTGTGTGCGTTAACCACATTTTCATTCCTGGTACCTGGCTACCACATACTTCTTCAATCTTCAGCTTGCTACACTGCACTCAGTATTTGGCAACTACATGTGTGATGGAAGACTTCCATTTAATGTTCTTTTCTTGTAAAACTCATTTTGTTTTGTCTTCAGGGTCACGTTGGTCTTCACGTAAGAGCAGGGAATTTGTCTTTATTTTCTTAAAGAATTTGTGCTGGGTTGGTGTTAGTTCTCTTGAATAGCTGATGCAATTCACCAGTAAAAACACTGTGTAAGGTTTTGATTTTAAAAACCTAACTTCTCTTTAGCTGTAAGAACATTTAGTTTTTCTATTTTATTTTGGATAGTTTTGGTAAGCTGTGTTTTTTAAAGAACTTTGTGATTAGAACTAAATTGTTAAATTTATCGGGATAAATTATTCCCTAATTATTGTACTTTTTATTTCAATAAGATCTGTAGTGACATCTGTCTTTTCATTTTTTGTGTTGCTAATTTATATTCACCTTCTTCGATCTTGCTACAGTTTATCAATTTCATAAATCTTTTTTTCATGAAAATTGCTTTCAGTTTTCTTTATTTTTTTCTGCTTTACTGAATTTTGCTCAGAATGATTATGACTAGTCTTCTGCTTTCCTTATATTTACCTTGTATCTCTCTGTCTTTTTTTTTTTTTTTTTAAATGTATTTAGGATAGGATCTGCAGGATCTATAGCTCTCATTATGCAGACTGGACACCTAGTGATCCTCCTGTTTTCAGCTTCCCAAGCACTGGGATTACAGGACTGCACCACACTGCCCAGTCTCAATCGCCATCTCAGCTTGCTGCGGTGGGGGGTTGTTGGGAGGGCAGGGCTGGCATGGCACGCCAGGGATCGAACTGTGCTCTGTCTAAGTAGGCGCTTTAGTCTGCTGAACTATCTGGCTGGCCCTTCTTTGTCTAATTTTTGATATAGAAATAAGTATATATACTTTTTTAAGCTCTGTGAAATGAAGATGAAACATGAACTGGCCCAAAGACAGACCAAGAGAAACTTCCTAGTCCATCATCTACAAACTTCCTAGAATTCGTCAAGACAGAAAAAAGTTTTAACTCATATTATTCAAAGAAGTAATAAACTCAGAAAGTGAACTTTAAAAGAAAGATTTATAGTTGCTTCTGAGAGTGGTGCCAACAAAAACTGAGGGATTAACATTCACAAAACACAATGTGTCAAACTCTGTAGGTCACAGTACTATTATCTCTTTAGGAGCTACAAAGCATTTCTAAGCTTTGGGTCCCAAAGCTACTTACAAAATAATAATAAATTTGTCACTTACCTTTTCTAAATTTGGGCTTTACTTTTGTAGGCTCCTCCTGGGATTTGCCTCCATCCTGAATGGGTAAGACCATGTAGCACATCAGGTCCAGGACTTTCTCACAAGTCATCTAGAGAAGAAAAGACCACAGGAGCTGGCTGGATGCTTCCAGAATGAAACCAAATGAACATCACAGTGAACATTTCAAGAACCACCAGGCAATAGGCAGTTTGTGGCTGTGCCTCAATGCTATTCTCTCCATGTGACCATCACTGTTTGCTCAATAGTGAACCCAGAAAGTAAAACTAAAATAGAATGTATGTACGAGAGGATGCAACAGCCCAATATTTGTGTTAAAAAACAAAACAAACAAAAGAATAAAATAAATCTGGCATTAACTCAAACTACCAACATGTTTAACAGCATGGTGGCATTCAAAAAAGGGTACTGGCCCATCAACATTTACTATCTCAACAGAAAAGTCAATGAAGACATGGAAGGGAACTGAGTGATACGCTACAGAACATCGTGTAAACAGTCAAAATACACACAGGCTGACCCAGCAGGAAACGCTTTGGGCAGGAACTTGATTGAAGTATTAGAGGGGAAAAAAAGTCTTCGTACAAAATGTGAAAAGTTACCCAGTCATGATAGTACATGGAGGCTGAGGCAGAAGAGTCCTAGGAGGCTAAAGCCAGGCTGGGCTATTTAGTGAATTAAGGGCCAGTCTGAAATACATACCAAGACCCTGTTTCAAAAAACAGAAATGTGAAAAATCTGTGAAAGTTACAGTAAAGGGGAAATCAAGTTTAAGAAATTCTTTGTAATTTTCACCAACAAGATTAAGTAATAAACGTAGGCAAGCAGTTGAAATGCAAGCACACGGGTACTACATCAGGACATCCTAGGAAAGACACAGCCCAGGTGATGCTGTCCATGTGAGGGCTCCGTGCAGCACGGGGCTTACCCTGTACTCCCCCAGAGCAAAGTGACACGTTGCCAGCTGGATGAGCGCCCTCTGATGCTCCAAGGTGCCCTGTCCTGGGGTCTGTGGCTGAGAAAGCGACCCTTGGAGAGCTGCCAAATGGTGCAGGCTGGCTATGGCCTTTTTATACTGCCCCTTGGAAGACAGAATAGCAAGGGGGGAAAAGACATTAGCAACCTCCAGAGTTAACCAAACAACCATGAATGATAAATGAGGCAGCTCTACATGATCATGAGGAAAAAAGGAGACAGCAACAGAAGGAAGTCAACACACTTGGACCTGGATGGAACTACTTTTACGTATATCCACCCCTGGAAATCCTTGGGGGATTGGTTCTGGGGCTCCATGGACACCCAGATCTGCGCAGGCACAGGCCCCCAATGCACCCTGCACTCATTCTTCTGGACACTTTAACCATCTCTAGTTCCTTGTACACAACACATAATGAAACACGTAGCGCAATGAACAATTGTTAACCTGTACTGACCCGGGAATAGAGACAAAAAATAAGTCTATACAGAGCAACAGCAAAATCTTTTCTTATAGTTTTACCTACGCTTGATTGAGTGAGGATGTGGAACCACAAGAGGCCCAACTGTACAAAGATGAATCTTTCTGCTCTCACTTCTTTAAATAAAATAACACAAGTCCTGGGACAACATACATTTTGGATCTACCATTCCCTTATGGAAGATTTTCTCTACCAACACCACTGCTTCTTCATGAGATGGAAGGACAAACCTGTACACTTCCACACTGCACTGAGTTGTCTGAGCTTGCTGTGCCAGGGCTGAGGCCCTGAACGCCTGTGCTAGCACAGTACAGCAGGACTCCAGCAGCATGGAAGGAGGGTGGGTAAGAAGTATGGATCTTCTCGTGGAAAGCAAAAATTGTACTTCTGTATAGAGCAGTGAGTAGCCACAGAACAAGTAACAAGGAACAGATGGTCTTAGCATTTTGGAAATATTTTGAGATAAAAGTGGATTACATTCCCTCAGCCACTAAAGACTAAACACCCCTGAACAAGCAAGGCCAGTCTGAGAAGAATCATAATCATGCATAGGAAATGAGAAAAATTAGCCAGGCATGATGGTACACATTTATAATTCCAGCACTCAGGAGGCTGAGGCAGGAGGATCTCTGTGAGTTCAAAGCTCCTGGTTAAAACTGGTTCCAAGCAATTATCATCCTCTCTACCCATGGATACCCAAAAGGTGTATCACTCTACCTGATAGATGATCATATCAGTGAGGAAGATTCTTAACCACAGCCAAGTATCTGTCTTCCATGCCAAACAAATCCTTGTAAATTCTGGGGAAGAATTGAAACAAACACACTAAAAATATGTAATATGGAAGCAGGAAAAAAAAAGAGCCTAACGAGCTGGGATACATTACCAAAAGATGCATAATTACTTTAGATTCTGATTTTTAAAACATGTGCCACAATTTCAGAGAGTTACTTAGTCTAACACTCATCAATAATAGACAAATGATATTTTTACAGACACATTTATAAGTATATCCTGTGCCAAGAACTGTGCTTTTTAGACTTTAGTTCATTTACCTTTAAGCTACTTTGATTTCTCTAGTAAAGTTCCTTTTTTACTTTTATCCAGTCAAAATTAAAAACACACAATGACATGAACAAGTTTTGCTTATGTTTTAAAAAGTCGATCTAGAAACAAAAATTTCTTTCAAAATAGCTGCATAACATTCACAATTCTAGAAGCAACAGAGGAGACCTGAATGATGCCAACTGACTTGGAGAATATGACTGAAAACATCTGACTGACCAGGGGCTCTGCCTTGGCATGCGACAGGTCAAGGGATGAATGTCCACTAGCTGAAAGCAAAGTAATGGGCCTGAATTTCTAAATAAATGTGTACTGGTCAACAAAGGACTTGTGATTTCTAAGCATCAGTATTATGCCAATAGAACCGCCTCTAATTTTTTGTCTATACTCAAAAAAACAGGCTTTCGTGAACTTCTGGATTTCGCGTTTCTCCAGGCAATGGCCCTCTTAGGACGTGTTATGTGAGAAGGCAGCTGAAAAGAATTAAAAAATAAACAAAAGACCAGCGATACAAACTTTAAAAAGACTAAAAACTCCTGCAAATTTCATCCTCAGGGAAGCAGCTAAAGAATAAATAATTACTCAAATATTAACTGATTAGATTTCTTGTTCAAAAAGAATACTATAAAACATGCAGTCAATTTAATTATCCATAAGCGATTATGACATGTCAGGTAGTGTAAGTTTTTTTTCAGGGAAGGGTCTATAGGGTGTTCAGGGTCTCACTACAGGATGGGACTGTTTCCAGCCTCCCAAGAACTGGAATTATAGGTGTGGGCCACCATGGCAGTAAAACTTTTAAAATAAAATAATGATTTTACCTAAAAAGGTAAACACAACCAGTGAGACAAGCACAGTCTTACCTTTGTCAAGGAACTCTAGGGAATAGAGCAACTCCCAGCTCTCCCTGGCCAACTTAAAGCTTTCCAATACTTCAGCGGAGTTAGTGAGCTCTGCTTTATTGACTACAATGTGACGGTTTCTTCCTTTTGCTGAACAATCTTCATCATCTGAACTCTGCTTAAAAAATGTGAAGATCTAATTAACTAAAGTTACAGTCATGTGCTGCAGCACTTATTCACTGCTGCCTATTACGAGTTTTAGACACAAGATTATAACATGACTACCATTAACTTTTTAATTTAACAGCTTAGTTTTGAAAATGAATCATGCACTCAACTATGACTTAAATTTATTTAAGATGTTTTCTCCCACAACTTCAAATCATCAATTTTAAAAGCCGAGAATTAGATTGTTAGGTAGAAAGATGTAACTTAAGTTGCTTTTGCTTTATAGTTTACTTTTTCATCTGAATATGTGATATTATTTAGTTTGCTTCCAAAGAAAAGCTTGTCATGCAATGGACTCAAACTGAAGCAGGAGTCTGTAAGACACAGTCCTGTAGAAGCAGCCCTTCCGACCCAGCACGCTGCTCATCTCAAGTCACACAAGACAAGGAAGAGGGAGGGCCACAGAGAAAGGGGACTGTGCTGATGCCACTGGGCACCACCAGACATACCAGACTTGATGCCGAAATGTGGGGGGGGGGGGGGGGGAGTGTAAAACAGCCCCACTGAATGATTTTTGCCAGTGCTGGGGAGATAGCTCAGTAGAATAAGCACTTGCCTGGCAAGTGCAGGGTCCTGAGTTCGATCCTCAATCCCCCTCCCCCAAAAAAAGAGGTAACAAATGAATAATTTTGCTAAGAATGTCTTCTATCTTTTATGGTCCTGTACTGTTTTATTATTTTGAAAACTCGCATTATTCCTAAAGGTTTTTTACCATACTACGCTCAGTTTTAAATATGCAGCAGTATGTTAGCTAGAAGCTCTGTCCCCTAAGCCAAGCTCACACGAGGCCGCAGTGCATCTCTGCTTCCCCCTACTGGTCTTTCCTTCCTCTTTAGAACTCAGCATCCTGCTGGTTCTTGGGCCTGGGGGCCCTACCTGCCTTCCCCTGGGAAGGACACATTCTTCTTCTTGGCCAACACCCACCTGTCAGGTATCCCATTCCATCAGGGTACTGTTCTTGCCAAGGAGTGCCATCTACTTCACACACTAACATGCATGGAGTATTTGTAGGTGTTGTAGCTTATAGAAAACATTTCTCCCAAGTGAGATTAAGAATTTATGAAAGGACCCCTGACCGGGCGGCAAGGGGAAGCAAATGGTGTGGCATTACACACACTTGGTAAAATTCTGACAAATCAGTTTTGAAATGTACAAACACGGCATGTGCCAAGCAGGCACACAATGCCCACAGGAGAGGACCAACCAGCCCTAGCCATCTGGGCCATCACAGGAGCCTAATATGAGCAGCCACATTCTATTCCAGCTGTGGGTATCTCCAGTGAAAAGGGGCAAGTCAGGAATGTGGATTTTTATGAGAAATGCTGTTTTCAACAAATATATGCCAAGTGATTTACAAAACAAAGTAAAAGAAAAATAAAACCATAGGCACAGCAAGACACATCTGTGCGCTGAGCTTTATAGGCCATCAGGTGGTCTTGTCCTGTGACAACTGACAAGATTTGCATCAGACAGAGGCAAACTAGGATAGAAATGGAGTAAGCCCCAAGATGGAATCTGTTCAGAGAAATCCCAGATGCACTGGAAGGTCAGCCTATGGCAACAGGGCTGGCAGAGAACAGTGTGGCAAGCACGAAACAGAAGAAAGAAGAGACGCCCTGGTTTCCCGAGATCCCACAGCCTGCTGGCTTTAGTTAAACCCTAGTGATCGATGGAAATCACTCCCTCGGAGACGCTGGCCAAACACCCATCAAGGCTCAGGTACTGTGCCGGCTATTGCTCGGGCACTGTTGAGACGTCCAGGACACAGTGACCAGTGGTGGACAGTACAAAGTCCCTGTTTCCAAGGAGCCCATGCTCCTGTGAAGGGACACAGATAGGAACAAATTGTCAAGAACAAATACACAGCAATGAGGGTTTTGTAAATTAAAATGAAGTAAAAAACAAAAAAACAAAAGCCAATGGGCAGGGCCTTAGGGGAAGGCCCAGAGGGAAGAACATTTGGGCTGGGACCTGAGAGCCAAGGTGGTAGGCTACCTGGTAGAGACCAGAGGGAAAGCATCCCATCCGCAGAGCAGTTTCGATGGGCAGAGGCTGGGAGGCAGGCCTGGGCTCAGCAGAAGGGCTTCAGGGACCTGAGTGCCTGCAGCCTGGAAAGGCCTGCTCAGCAGCACTGCAAGCTCTGGGTCAGCCTAAGTGGGGTGGGAAGCAGGCAGACACTGCAGAAACGAGAGGCCTGGTTCGTGTTTCAAAAGATCACCCTGTCTGCCAGCTGGAAGAGACTGAAGGAGCAAGGGAGAAAGCAGGGAGACAGGAGGAGCCTTCTGCCTAGCAAGGAGAGCTGATGCCTTGAGCCACAGAGGAAGTGATAAGAAAGGAAAAAAGCTGATCTTTGGGGCTATGTTATGTATCTAGAATTAGACAAGGACACATCATTACTTTTAGTTAAAACCATTAGTACCCAACCTGTTAATCTACATTGAAGAAAGGCATGTCTGGTCTGCATAGGGAGTTTCTGGATAAACCAGAGCACTGAAGAGACAGAGTGGTTCCTTGGTTCACACTGAGGTTTCATCCCACGACTCTTGGCAAAGACGTCGCAGTCATGTACTTCGCCTGACGTATAGTTCACAAACAAGCAACATTCTGCCAAATGCTTCTATTTGTGAACTGAACTGCTCACAAGTGGAGGCATTTGTAAACCAAACTGTCCAGCAAGAAGTAAACAAGGTAGAGAGCATCTAAGAAAGCCTAGCAAGCAGAGATCTCAACCTGGGGCTCATGGTAAGGTTTCAAAGCTTTTGTCAAGTATTGAAATAATCTGCAAAATTGTGCATGCATACATTTTGGGGAGGAGGTTTACCAAAAGTGTGAATAACCTTACACAAATTTAGAGCAGCTTTATGTCTTTCTGGCTCCAATCCACTTTATACTATAGCACCTAGAATCATTCAATTAATCTCACCTTAATGGGTATCTCTCATGATACTCAGACTCCAGTGAAATACTAAACCCAAGGAATAAAAAGGAGGTGAAGATACTGAAAACAGGGGAAGAGAAAGGACAAGAAGTAACTAATGCCCTTGGTTCCCCTTTGGGCACTTCAACTAGAACACAGATTAGTAAACTATACGATCATCAGGCTTTTGAAAATAAAGTCTCACTGGAACATGACCACGCCAGTTTACACATTGCTTATGGATGTTTTTAGTCTGTAACAGCAGGGCCCAGGAGCCACAATAGAAGCCATTTGGTCTACACAGCTAAAAATATCGACAGAGAAGGATGCTGCCTCCTGAACTAGGGCATCTCCACTTTTGTGTCACAACGAGTCCACTTAAGATTTCACTGAAAAGAGCTGTCCTACTCAGACTTACTACCTAACCACGTCAGCAGACTAACGTTTCTCCATCCACTGGTTTCTGCTATCTTTGTTTAAAATGTCCCCACACTTGGGAGGCTGAAAACAGAGGATCACTGAGTCCACTTTATGTAGTGAGACCCTGTAGACCTTGTCCTAAATACATAAAAATAAAGTAAAATAAAATAAAATGTCCCCCATTCCAATTCCAACTGATAATCCTACATATCCTTCTGGACAGACTTCAAACACTGCTCTCCTTTCTGACAGTCTTCCTGCATTTCATGTTGTTCAGGCTAACTGGTATACCTCACCCCTGGCCTTCTGAGGCTAATACCTACTACAGCACCCTGCTCCAGATATCTAACATAGTTGTGGCTTTTTTTTTTTTTTTTATTCCCCAGAACCGGGGATTGAACTCAGGCTCTTATGCTTGCCAGGCAAGCACTTACTCTACTGAGCTATCTCCCCAGCTCTCTGGCTTTTAAAAATAGATGTAATTAACAACCTAACGCAGTTTTGGCTTTTAAAAATAGATGTAATCAATGTCACTCAGTCAAAAAAAAAAAAAAAAAACCACCAAATACTTGTACAAGGCTTTCTTAAGCTTGTCACTTGACCTTCTGGGCTGTCCTGCGCATCTGGCACCATCTCTGACCTCTGTGCACTACATGTTAATTAGCAACCACGTCCCATCAAGAGCATGTATGTGACAACAGAAAATCTCTCTAATCATTGTAAAATGTCCCCTAATGGGCAACACTGCCTCCAGTGAGATCCACTCCCTTTTAAAGTAATTACATGGCATAATTTTAAATCCTGCACTTTTATCACTCCAAAATCATATTTTACAAAATTCTCTAGGAAACCAAACACTAACATTAACAAGTATATCTGAAAGGATTACCATGGTTTTTTCTCTTCCCTCTGCTAACTTCCTCTTCTTGTGTATGTGTTTATTACGATCAGCTTCTACATCGCCATACACATTTGATACATCTTCAAGCAGGACCAGTGGAACCTGGTTTGGAGCATTAGGTCCTACGGATGGGCAGAAAACAGCAACATGAAATGCAGAAAGGAAACAGTACTTAGGATCAGGAAGAAGCTGCTCAGCTATTACGTGACAACAAAGTTCATCAAAAATGTGCTCAGTGTGGTTCTAATTAGGTAAACAGGTAAACATGTATAGGGAAAAAAATACAGCAGAGGTGCACCAAACCATTAACAAATGCTTCCTTGGTGGTTTCTTTCTCATGCATCTGTAATTTTTTTTACGATAACCACAAGTCATATGCTATCAAAAAGATCATAAATTACATGTAGATTATGGTTATAAATACCAAATGAAACTTAAGTGAAAAATTGTAAGGCAACAAACAAAAATGAAAGGATTGTGGGTGATTTAATCTAATTATTTCAGTTTTTCAGACTTTTTAGGATATATACTTATATTACATATGCACTACATACATACATACCATATTTT
>PVKN010003489.1:0-37042 GCA_004027915.1 Capromys pilorides
AATGTAGAAAGTTTGAACATATTTTAATCAAAAATTTAAGGCATAGTATAATTTAAATTAAAATTTAGAGTACAAACATAAATTCATAATCTGTTATGAAACCATAGAGTATATATTTAAGACATACAGAATTCAAATTTTGAACTTGAAATACAAAATTCAACTTTTCTATAAAAAAGTAAAAGCCAAAACAATAGTTATATTGAATGCCAACAATGTAAATTAGGGTTAGCCAAATAAAACATTTATTTTTCATCTAAACTGAATGTTAAATATTTTTAAAATTACTAAGTTCTATTCCTAATTGGAGTAATCAATGCCCAAGTGGTCTAGTTGCTAATGTAAAGAAGCAAAATCACCTAATATGAATTTTTTTAAATTATATTACAGCTGGCTCGCCTGCCCTATGGGTGGGGCTGGTGCAACATGTGGTGCCAGGGATCAAACCTTGGTCCCTGTGGCTGCCTCAGCTTGCCTAAGCAGACACTTTAGATCACTGAGCCATCTTGCTGGCCCCTGAAATTTTTAATATTGAAAAGGGATCATCGGTCACCATGTATAGCTGCTGGGAATGGACAAGAACTTCTGGAACCATGAATTGAAATAAAGAGCCAGAACAGAGGCACTGTGCACTACTGGGAAAGCATACACCACCGTACAAGAATCTGCTGTCATGCTGAGTGAGAGGAAACACTGGACAAGATAACTCAATCTTTTTCCTCTGACCTAAGCACTTCTGTCACACCAGTCCCTTCTGCTCTCCAGAGCCAGAGCCGACTGCCAGTTTCAGTGACACAAATCCGAAGTCTACCTAGCAATCAGGCACTGGCCCCTTGTGCTTCAAGGACACCAATCTGAGAGGCTAGGAAGGTTTCTCTGAGCGCTAAGCAGCACTGGGCACAGTCAGTGAGCAGAAGGTTTAGAGTATGGATCATGAGCCTGCCCAGGCCTGAGGCCCCTCGCACGCAGACAGAAGGACCCAAGTGCAGAGCCCAGGGCCACCCCACACAGTTGTCACCACGTTTCTCAGAGGGTCACGAGTTACCATTCTGAGTGCAATTTCAATGTTTTAAGATTCACTTTCCTCTGTTTCTTAGACCAAAGTTCTTTACTGGCTTCCCGAAAGAACAGGAAAGGAAAAAGTGGTTGGGTGGGATTCCTGGGAGAGTAATTCAATGTCTAATGGGACATTCCAAGTGCAGCTGGGACTCCACAGAGTTTTTGCTTTTACATTGATTTTAGACCTAATTCTCAATTAAGAAATAATTCTATCACAGGGCCACAGGCATGAAGGGGATTGTAACAAAATTAAGCAGCAAGTGAACTCAGGGGTTGAGCTGGGTTGCATAGAAGATAGTTTTTCTGCCTGTAGAGCCTCCTCCAGAGCCTCCTCTCAGAGTGAGACCAAGGCAAGTCAGTCTCAAATCATTCAGACACAGAAAACTTTGCAGAGGGTTAATGACACCCTCACATCAGTCTGGGTCACATGTAAACTTAAATTAGTTTAAATAGTTTCTTTCCTTCTAATATTTACCACCATAACCAAATTGAGGGAATGAAAACTTTATCAGACAAGTGGAGTGACCAACTCAGTGACTGAGTGACTCCACTCAGCTGGGCCCTTCCCAAGGCCCTTTCATAGCCACTTCCACTGTACAACACTGAGCTTGGCATTCTGTGAGATCATCTGACTGTTAAGAAGACTCCTCTCCTTGAAGGCCATACTCTTAGTCTTATCATTCTTAGTTCTGTCCACAGTGAGCATTCAATAAATATGTGTTATCTGAAAAGCACACACATACGTGGAAAGACATCTTACTAGAAGGTGAATCCTGTCTCTCGACCAAGAATTTATAAACTCACTCGTGTAATGCAACACAGTTGTAAGTGGAGAGCTGCCTGCCCTTGCCCCTGAATCTCCCGGGCTGCTTTTTAACCACAACTCACTTCCTGTTATGGAAGCTATCCTGCTTAATTGGGGCCTAGATCAGAGGCTTCCATCTAACAGACATGCTATGCTTATTTGTAGGAAGAATGAAAAGAAGAAATAGTCACTCAGATTGTCTGGGCTTTGGGGAAAAGGCGAGGCACAGAGGCTGAGGCCACCAGCCTTTCCGTAGCTATGGCACTGTGATTACAGAGGAGCAGTCAACAGCAGAGGCAGAGGGCCACTGCTCTCTGTCCATTAGCTTCAGAAGCCTGTCCAGTACAGAAAGATGATGTCATGGAAGCCCCTGGGCTTCAAATTTAAAAGTGATTTTTGGGAGGGAAGGTTTCTACCCACACAGAGAGCCAACAGGACAAAAGAGAGCAAGCCAGATGCAGCTCTGATCTGCAGCAGCAGATTTCCCTCGCCTGCCTGGAAGTCTTGCCTTGTATGGGGCACTGGTGTCTCTCAACTCCTTCCAGCTGCTGTAAGCCACTGGGCCATTTTAGCCTCTTTTGATTTCCTTTCTAGTGAAAACCCTTCCATTGAGTTATAGGATGTTACAGTACACATTCTCTTATGTCCTGAGTCCTCACTGACCTTGAAGGGCTAGGGCCAAAATATTGGCTATCCTTGTAGCCCTTCTTTTTCTCTAATTTTTTGGTCTGCAAACTTAAGCTGTTAACCCTCCAGAAGAGCAGGTTAAAGTCAGCAGCTTCTGACAATGCCAGTTCTGCTGATAACTCACAACTATTATAGAATATTGGGTATGTATACAACTGCTTTATCTTAGCTCAATGAAAAGAAATATTTGTACCAACAGTGTTTAGAAAAGTTATCATATCTGCATCTTATACTCTGAACAACTACTATGAAGACAATAATATGCATTGTATTAATTATTGTGGCTGTCCTACTAACATGTTTTAAAACTGTCTGTTATTTCTTATTAAAAGTAATAAAACTATTTTTAAAACCCTTCCATTGATATTTTTGTGATCTCAGAGACTGAAAAAGTAACATGACAGAAAAGTGCTTTGGCTCACTATGAATTTCTTCCTTCTGCAAAGAGCCTGATTTGTCAACAGTGGGCAGGCTAGGTGAACCAGGGGATTGGGCTCCATTTCCACCTCATTGTTAATACAGTTTGGCATTTACTTGTTGACTGGAATTCAAGTCAACATCAAGGATGTTTCCAATGGCTCTTCTTTTCTACATCAACCATATCCCTTTTCTGAGAAACTGTTCTTGTGTGCCAGTTCTCATGCATACGAAGAGAAAAGTGGGGACTGCAGCCCAAGAAGGTAGCAACGCAGTACAGCTCCTCAGTTCAACAGTCCCTGCCCTGGCCTAGCTGAGATCTACAGCTCAGACCATTTTTATGCCAGTGGAAGGAGTGTCTTACACCTTTCTGCCACACAGAACTCACTGTCATTGACCACTGTCAGAAAGTTATCACTGGCACTTAGCTCAACATTTCCTCCAGTGGTAGAACCAGCAAAAAGGGACACCATCCTTTGAAGAAAGCTAACATTTCTAATCTGCCATCGAGACAAGAGATGCTTGTTATGGTTGGGATCTATGGTATCTCCCAAAAGCCCAATGGTCAGAGGTGGGGCTTTTGGAAGGTGAGTGAATCATGAGGGCTCTGACCTTCATCAGTGGACTAATCTATTGCTAGAGATATAACTTAATGGTTTCATTGGGAAATGATATGATATGGGATCTAGTTGAAGAACATGAATAACAGAGATATGGCCTTAGGGACTATATCTGGTCCCTGGCCTCTCTCTCTCTCTTTCCCGCTCTCTATTTCCTTGGTGCTAAGGGGTGGAAAGCTTGTTTCTGCTTTGCTTCAGGCATAAAAATAATGGAGCCAACTGACTGCACACTGACACTATGATCCAAAATGAACCTTTCCTCCTTGAATCCGTATATGTCAGGTATTTTATCAAGGCCACAAAAAGTTGATGATCACAATATTCTGTAGCAGCAAAGCTGAGTTTTGGGAAGCTCTGCCTGCTGTCCCCAGGCCTTTGTGGCAACTGTGCTATCACCGCAAAATAACTCAGTAGGACAGCAATGGGTAGTTGCATACCACATATCCTGACCATGCATCAGGAACTCAGTTCCTGTATGGAAAAATGTGTGGAGCAGCCTTGGCAGCACCACAAGCCGAGGCATCACTGTGACTAAGTGGAAACAGCTCATGGTGTTGCCATGATTTTAAAAAATCTATGGTATGTTAAATACTGAGGTCCCCTGGACACTATGTTTATCATTTTTATGGAAAGTTATTACTGTCTATTAGCAAAAATTATTTTTAATATATTCATAATTATCCTGTTGTAATTATTTGACTCATGTGTGCTAGTTTCTTTAGTTTGTCTCCAACAGATTTAAAGCTGTCATGCCTACCCAAGATAAAAGTGCATGGTGTCTATTGAAAGCCTTTAGGTAGAACCTTTGGAGAGTATCTCTGACTGCCAGTCAACAACTATGACCCCTTCCAGCCTGAAAAAGCCAGAGCGGTCATCACCCATGGTTCCTTCACGGCAGTTCAGGTTACTATTTCGTAAGGGGGAATGTTGTAGGCAGGTGAATTAGATAGAAATATTATACACAGTCAGACAGGGCCAGACTCTCAAAGACAATATGGAAGACAAGATAACTTTGCAATTTGGAAGAGACAGACAGACCCCTGCTATAGGCCAGACCTCAAGACAAAGTAAACAAATGCAGCCACATACTTCCCTAAGGATGGGTATCAGTGATTGATATTCTATATAGATATCAATTGCCTTAAAAGAGCCCAAATGAGTCACTAACTCAACCCCCAAGAGGAAGGGATCCTGTCCCACATTCATATCCACTTGCTATGTGACTTGCCTCCCCATTTGGTACTGGACTTAATCAATTTTACCTGAGCAATGTGCTTGTAATCTCATTGGTTAACCATAGTTTTGTCCTACCTCATGCCCACCTAAGTGAGTTCACATGATCTCCACCACCTTAGACCCGCCTCACTACATGATTTTACTCTATAAAAGTCCCTGGAAGAGACAGCTTCCTGTGGACTACTGGCTCGGGGGGCTCCCCTTCTGTCCCTCTCTTGGGACAGAAGATTCTTTCCTCGAATAAATATATTCTGCTCATTAAAAAATTATATTAAGGGGCTGGGGAGATAGCTCAGTGGAATAAGTGATTGCCTAGCAAGTGCAAGGTCCTGAGTTTGATCCCTGGTACCACCAAAAAACAAAACAGAACAGAAAAAATTATATTCAACAAACTGGGCATGATGGTACATGCCTGTAATCCCATCACACAGGAAGCTGAGGTAGGACACTTGTCTCAAGTTCAAGGCTAGCCTGGGCTATATATTAAATCTAAACTACACAGTGGGACCCTGTTTTAAAAAAAATTTTAAATTCACATTCAACAAACACAAGACCAAGAATATAAAACTTTTCTCAATCACTACTCTCTGGTTTCTAAGCCACTGCTTCATGAAGCCTGCTTGGTGACTTCATATTCCATGAGGCTTTTGAAACCTCACTTCTCTCTTCAGAGTTACCTAAACCTGCCATGGAGTGAGCAGGAAAGAGCTTCAGGAAAGAGCTTCTGCAGTCATTAGAAGCGCAGTGAAGTGTTTCTCCCCAAAACTCTCCTTTTTCTGGAAGGCATTCAATCAGGATATTCCTTCAGCTCTGTTTTCTTTCTAATTGGTAGCCTTTTGCTCTATGGAAAAGATAAGAACAATCTGAAACCTATCCAAAGTCATCAAACTTTCTTGTAAGAAAAGTCCCCACCATTATCAAATGCAGCCTCATCTGAGCTGCCTGCACAGGACAGCTCTATATTTTCAGCAGAGCTGTTAAAGTAATGTGTCCTTCACAGCCACTTGCCAAAAGTTCTTGGCATATTTCCTCAGTGATCTACTATTTCTGAAAAGCTATCTACCCATAATACCTTTATTTTGAGCTGCACATTACCCTGTCATTAAGGTACTATTATAACAACAAAAATTGTAGTCACTCGTCTTTGGGGTTTTCCCCTTGATTTTTAAAATAAATGATGGGCTTGACTACACTGTGATTTTTCAAGTTTAACTGCTTATTTAGATCAAATTTCACATCACATGCTTATTATAAATGGTCAAGTGGAGCATGAAGATAAATCATGTTTGCTATTTGGCCTCCTGAGTTATTTATGTTGGAAATATGGAAAGCTGCATGATGAGGGAATATACTTATGAATGTTATTATAAATGGCATCAGAGCCAGAGCATAGCATTTTGGCATTTGGCACTAATCATGCATGCACCACGTGTCAAAAAAAAAAAAAAAAATTAAACATACACATGCTCAGTATTACATATTGCTGTGCTGCCCGAGTGGGGGTGAGGGAGCTCGTGACAGCCATGCAGCACGGAAGAGAGCCACTGCCTACATGCTTTACCCTCTTGCCAGCGCATGGGTCCTGTGTATCCTGAGGGTGGGACAGGAAGCACGGAGAATGACGAAAGGGTGACTCAGAGGCAGACTTTCACCTGAAACAAGTTTGGGAGCACAGAGCTCCACTGCTCAGACCTCACCTCTAACGCTGTTTCTTTAAAGGTCTGGGTAGTGAGTACCTCGGGCTTTGCTGGCCCACACAGCCATGTTCATATGCTCACAGGATGCTCTTTTTCTTTTTACAACACTGCAAAATCACAAATGGTACAGAAACAGGTTTTGTCAGTGTGTAGACGGCTGAGCTTTGACCTAAGGGAATTAGGAGGTTGTCAGCCAGTGACCCCACACTACTAGGCCATGTACAACTCATGACTTGGTACAGTTAAGACTGTGACCTGATTACTATGCATGAGCATGATTTGAACACACGTGGCCAGGCCCTGTGTATCTGGCTTTTGCTTCCACATTGTCATTTTGAGCTTGGGGAGGGTATTTTGTTTTTGCTTTGTAGTACAAGGGATTGAACGCAGGAGTGCAATACCATTGATATATCACCAACTCCACATTTTTTATGTTGAAACAGGTTCCTGTTAGTTACTTGGGTGGGACTTGGGAACTTTCAGTCCTCCTGCCTCTGCCTCCCTTATGCTAGGACAATAGGACCTACCATGCCTGGCTGCATATTTCTTTGGGCTCACCCCTGACTGGGAGTTACAAGTGTAAGTCGAAGGTTGCCTCCTCCAGGAAGGCTTTGTTGGCTCGTAAGCACATCAGTATCTGCTGGGACCTCTCTTCCCCAGTCCCTGCGCACTTGCTGCCAGACTCTCAGTACATGGCAATACTGGTACAACAACATGACCTCTAGCAAGTGACAGACTCCTAACACTCCATGAGTCAGCAAGCATCGAGGCCAGCATTATCCACTCAAGCTTAATTGCAGCCCCAGAGGCAGGTCTGAGAGGTCAAGTGTGCTTCCCAATGTCACATTACAAGGAGGGCAATAGGACTGGAACCCAGAGCTACCTAGATCTAAAATATATGCTCAACCCATGTGCCGGTCCCTGGCTCTCCCTGCACTTCGACCTGCCTTTCAGCTTGCAGGTTCCTTGAGATAAAAGATTGTACCCTATGCTTCTTGGTAGCCCTCCCAGATAGAGTTCAGTATGTATGGGCCTTGCACACAAAGGTTCTTCAGTAAATTCCTGGGTTAAGCTGGGCTAGGAAGATCCCCAAAGACCTCATGGCATGAAGCAGGGAGCTGCTGTCCACTGCACCTGTACAGCCTGCACTCTGTTCAGACTCAAATGGCTGCCTTGGAGGTAGCCCTGTAGGGACAGACTGAGGCTCCCTCCTCACCTTTCCTGAGCTCTTCCCACTAGTCCAGCCAGGAACACACAGCTCCTGCATCTTTCCTCCTCAGCTCATCCCTACAAAGAGCCTGGGAAGAGTATAGCATAATGCAAAACACTTCAAACTGTGGGTAAAGTCTGGTATTTTTGCTAGTGAAATGAACAGAAAATTTTTAAAAAATGTATTTCATCTTCTAAGGTAAGAAAAGGGGAACACTTCAATGAGACTTTCGTTTGCTGTGCTGTGTGTATGTGTGCACCGTGCTGCAATATCAAAGCTCAAGCATCTGCAGCAAGATGGTTAACATCTCAAGCTCTGCAGCCATCCTGCTTAGATGCGAATCCATCCCCAAGCTTTTCATTGCTGGGCTACCTTAGGCAGGTTCCTTCAAGTCTCTGTGCTTCAATAGTGTAAATTAACTGCACCTGATAAGATTTTTGTGATAATTTAATGAGCAACACACAAAACACCTGTAGATAACAAAAACAAAGGCAATACCAGCCACATAACAATTCCAGTCACATAAAATCACAGCAAGAAGAGGGGACACACTACTGGTATCCCATCTGACTGAGAGAAACTGAGGCAGAAAGACAAATGAAGCAAGAGTCAAACAGCACTGAGATCCCAGCCTGTGTTATCCACCAGGTAACAACCCACATCACTCAAGTGTCTTCCAGTCCCAGGGCTCTTTACTGAGCCAAACACCATTATGAGTATCACCAACATTTCCAGCTCTGTGATGAGAACTGATGAGACATTGGCTAGGAAACGCTCAGAGCGCCTTGTAGGCAAGTGAGCACAGATTCTGGATGTCATTTTGCCATTCTCATTAGGATCACTAAAATGAGCAAAATGAAGAGAGCATGATTTCCACACCTCAAGTTTTAATGGGCACCAAGAATACGGATGGATTCTAGGAGCATCCAGCTACTCCAGCACCTGCATCTCAGATGGACTCCCACGTCAGGAGCCATGTCTAAACTGTCAACTGTTTATTTCACAATAAAAAAAAATCTTTCCTTCTTTGGGGCAGCATTTTTTGTGTATTTGAAAATAAAGCTTTACTTGATGACAGTCTTTCAAAAATTTATTATGATAGATCAACTGCTGTGGCCAATAAGGCCTTCACCTTACCAGTGTGTGAAGAAAACAATGTAGTCATCAATCAAAGCTCCTGCCCAGCATGGGCTGCTGGGGCCAGAAGTCGCTGTGCTCCTCTGGTAACTGCTCACAGCCTCTGCACCTAAATCTCTCCATCTGGGATGACACACAGCTGGGGCCAACCAAGAGCACTCCAGGTGTTCCTTGAAGCTACCCTAGAGCTCCATGTCTAGACTGTTGCTTATATTTTTTGAAAAGGAGCTTACAACACTGATGTTTAATAACATATAATAACATAATGGAATGAAATGCAAATGTACATGCATGTTTATAATACACAGGAGACCTCACAGAATTTCTACACTGTAGAGTGCTATAGTCTCGAGCCTGGATCCCTTTTTTAATGCTATTTCCATGGGGATTTGGGTACAAACCTTTCAAGTTTATCCCTCCATGCTTCCCAAAAGGAAAAGGCTAGGAATCCCTCACACGCATACAGGCTGATGCACCAACAAGGACCACAAGCAAGTTTTCTTCACCTCAGCCAGAATACTTTCTGTACCATCACAAGCTCACTACAGAAAGGTCGCTTCTACTGAGAATCTGCCATGTGCCAGGCCCGGCACTGACGTCCACCATATACATTCCACTGAACATCAGGTCAATCTTTGATGTCAGTGACATCTAACAGAGACATGGAACTGCAGGTTGGAGCTGCTGAGTACTCTGTCCCAACTCACACACACATGCTGGTGGCAGAGGAGGGAAGAGAACTCCTGGGCTTCTTGTTCTGTTGTAGTGTCTCCTTGCAGCTGGTGAGACTATTCACATACTACACTATATTTATGCTTTCTGGGCTGGTGAGATGGTTCAGCAGTCTAAAGCACCTGCTTAAGCAAGCTTAGGCAACAGCAGGGACCGCAGTTCAATCCCAGCACCACATGCTCCACCAGCCCCACCCCCAGGGCAGGCTGAGCCAACCATAAAAATAAATAAAAATAAAAAATGAAAATAAAATAAAATACATTTATGCTTTCTGCCATTCCTTTGCTGCCTGCAGCAGTCAATAAAATGACTCCATAAAATACTAAGTCTTAACAGCTAGAAAATATAAATTCATTATAAAGGAGGAAGGTATTTGCAAAACTAAGGATTTAAGGTAAAGAGATTACCTCAGATTATCACCACAAACCCTAAATATACCAGATGCATTATCAGCAGGGGAAATGGAGAGGAACTTAACATAGATGAGAAAGTTATAGTCTGAATGTTTGTGTCCATCGCAAACCCCACCATTCATAACGGCATTAGATACAGCCTAGGGAGTAGTCATTACATCACAAAACCAGAGACCTTGCTAGCAGTCTGATTTCCATTGCTTCAACAAAATAGATCAAACATGAATAATTACACAGCAAAGAGATTTACTTAACTCACAAACTAAAAGCTGAAGACTAGGAAGCCCCATCTCCTGGACTGCTGGTAAGAGCAGACCCACTATGTCATAAATGATAGCTGGTTCTCACAGTTCCAGAGGCAGAGACCACGTGGCAAAACCGGAAACCAGAGTTTCAGAGGTAGTTTTGCTCTTTTTGTACCAAGCCATTCTTGTGGAATTAAGTAACCTCAAAAGACAAAATTAACCCCTTTAGAGAGCAAAACCCTCAAAAGTTATCACATTACCTCCCCCTAAGCCTGCCTTGGCAAAGGTCCTACACCTGTCCTCGTGCCACACTGAGGCCCAAGTCTCAGCACACAAAACCTAGGGGAATACACTCAAGCCACACCCAAACTCTGAGGGAGGAGATTAATGCACCCATAAAAGTGGCTCCAGAGATCTTTTGCCTCTTCCACGAGGTAAGGACACAGCAAGTAGTCAGTAGTTTGTGCCCTACAAGCAGATCCCAGGACCTTGGTCTTTACCAGATCCCAGGACCTTGATCTTGTTCTTTCCACCGTACTGGAGCTAGGTGATACAATTTCTATCACTTCTGAGTTACCTAATCTAGAGTGCTTTGTTAGAGTAGCTCAAATGGACCAAGACAGCAGAGAGCATGACAGAAAAAGAGGGTAGACTCAGAAGTCTTAGAGACTGCGGTGAGGGCCACAAGCCAAAAATAGCCATCAGCAACTGCTAGAGTCAGGGGTGCATTTCCTCCCAGTCCCCAGAGGTTCGAAGGCCCTGCTTTTATCTTGATGGGCCCAGCTGGCCCTGTTGAAATCAAGTGTGGACTTCTGGCCTCCAGAACTGTGAGAGAGTAAGTTGCACTTGTTTTAATCCAGCAAGTAATGATTTGTTACAGCAACTACAGGAAACCGTCATACTACGCTTGCCCTGACACACTCAAGACACAACATATACACAATAAACTTCAGGCCAGTGCCACAGAACATGGAACTGACCCATGCCACACCTGCCTTGGACTCTGGTTGCACCCAGCACACAGCCAGATTCTAAAAGGAGGGCTTGTGCAGTCGTTGCTCTACAGTTGCATATGAGCTTTTACTGCAAAATGAGTTAATGTGTAAAATACTAACATATTCATAATAAAGATATGAGTGCTCTAAAAAATAAAAGGAAGGTTTGCCCACAGTATGTGGACTCGCATGCAGGAAACACCACCAAGAGAAATGACTTCAATGAGGAATTGCTTTGAAGAGTGACTTTCCTCCCTCCCTCTAACCTGGCAGGGAAAGAAAACAGTAACTACCCCAGTGGTAGAGTCCAGCTGATACTAACTCACAAATCAATTGGCATTTCAGAATGAAACTAAAATATTTCTGATCAAACTTTTTCACAAAGTACTGGCTCTTCCTTCTGCAGTAAGTTTTTGGAAGACAAATTTCAATGGTAAACGTTCTTGATCCCAAAGGTGGGATTTTACATCTGAAGTAAAGCATCCTGGCTGAAGGCCCATACTATATGATGTTAACTAGAAAATCCCCACCGGAAGAGGCTGCTAGCTAGTGCACTTCGGGCACAGCTGCAACCTTTGCTTTCAAAGTCAAAGTTTAAACTCAAACTGATTTTGTGGTGCTGAAAAGCCACAATCCAATATCCAGTCAGTGACCTGGCATAATGAGTCAGGATCCCAGGCAGCAAAGAACACACCCATTAGATTTAACATTAACCAGCTCCAGGCAACGTCATTCTGCAAGTGGGAGGCTGTGCTGTTGGTCCCTCTTCCGGGTTCCTCCAACTTGGGAGCACAGTAAGAGCGCCAGACCCAGGGAAACATCATGCAGGACTGGGGATAAAGGGTACGACAGACAGATAACTATTGCTAAGTTATTTCAGGTTCTCTCCATACATAATTTTATGTTTGGCCTAAAGGCTTCTCCATACATAGCGAACCATAATCCAACCTGATGCACAAACAGGCTGGATCATATTCCTGCAATAAACAGTTAAGTGTCAGCCAATCACAGCAGCCGAGCTCCAGGAAGCCACAGGCAGCCAACTGTTCAAATGAAGTTCAAAAAATGCAAATGCCAAGATTTAACCCATCAGGCTCTCTCTGTACTTCTTGTCTGCTTTCTGTGTAGCACTTCTGCTTTCTGTCCATAAATGTTTCCAGACTGTGCAACAAGCAACCCATTTGGAAGCATTTTTGGTCCAGACTCTGCTGCCCAATTCTGAATTACAATAAAGACAATTAAAATGAGCGCAACAGATTTGTTGTAATTTTCTCTCTAAACACTACCCACAAAATAAAGTCTGAGAAATGACTTTATGTAGCAGAGAAGAGACTTGATGGTGTTCCTGCCAGGAGCTCTGCCACTGCTGCCTACTGGCTTCACAGTGGCTCTCCTGGGCACCACATGGAGGTACTTTGGGGGCCACACCTCTCACTGTGTGCAGTTTTGATGGCACTGTCCATCTCCTCCCCTCACCTTAGCGTTCAGGGGTAGATGAGAAGATTCAACAAGTCTAAGAGGCTTTCCTCTGTCATAATTTGCCACTGAATGGAGGAACTAAGAGATAGGAACATACCCCAAGATGATACCACCTTGTTGGGGAAGCCCAGATAGCTGCCCATGAATTTCTGCTCCCTAGGTCCCTGACTACCCCAGTTCTTTAGACTTTCCTTCCACTTCCAAAAAATACCTTTTTACATTTTCAGGAACTCAGGCTCAGATAAAGTAGCTTATGGTTTAAAAAAAAAAAAAAATGTCAAAACCACCAATTGCAAGGGTTCCATTCCCACCCTGTGTTTCCAACTCCCTCTTCCCCCATTCCCTAAACAAGCATTGGAATCACTTGGAGGCATAAATAAGTCTAATGCCCAGGCCCCATCCTCTGCCAAATATGTGCCACAAATGGGCACCGGTGAGCATTACTTGGCACTCTCTAGGTGATTACAAGGTGGAGCAGCCCTTCATCATCTACCCTTTCTATTCAGTCACCAGAACCTGTCACCATTTCCACACCTGCACCTCACGAGGTCGCTCTGCACGCTGTAGTGTGTCCC
Organism: Capromys pilorides; assembly: GCA_004027915.1. NCBI lineage: Eukaryota > Metazoa > Chordata > Mammalia > Rodentia > Capromyidae > Capromys > Capromys pilorides. The sequence goes on from PVKN010003489.1 coordinate 13,308, forward strand.
ACGGCCACAGTGGTCTTTTGCTTCACTCCTGCCACTCCTGTTCCCAGGCCTTCCGTGGCTCCCTACCGCCTCCAATATGTAGTCTGAGTCACTTCATTTTACTGTCAGCTTCCTCTATAATCAACTCAACCTATTTCCCAATCTAAATCCATCACTCACTCTCCCTTCTGTGTCTTTCCACTCTTCAGCACTGTTTATTTCATGCACAAAAGACCCATTCCAATTTCAACTGGAAGTAGAGCTACTGTTCATTTTATAGAATCCCTAGGAGAGCACAGAATCTGGTACCCAGCCAGGAATCCTATCAGGTTTTGCCACCATACTGCAGCAATCTGAAGGTCCTGCCAACGTCTAGCCCAAGATGTTATACCTGCTTCTCATCTGTTCTCCCTTAATGTCACTTATTACATACTGGCCTTGTCCCCCAAAAGTGGCTCCCTTCCATTCTCCTCTTCCAAATGGGCTTCTCGTGCCAGTTTGTGTGATTAGCTCAGCCACAGTCACAATGCTGCCTTCTGTCTGTAAAGGATGCTTGGGAAAGTAAGCGTCCAGCCACTGTCTTGGAGAAGCAGGACTCAAGCACATGGACCTTGCTGAGCAAAGGAGGATCCTCAACAGCTGCTAGGCAGCCAAAGAGCAAGGCAAAGGTTCACAGACGCAGCATCATGCTTTGATTCCTCCCCACCCTCAAGTGCATGACAAGTCCCCAGCTGGAAGCTATCTACCTTTCAGGGCCATTGCTCAGTTCAGGGAAAAAAAAAATTGGAAGGCATGAGGAGGACCCAGATGCAGAGTGAGGATAATTATAGCCTTGTGATGGTGACGTTAGGGAGAGTGAAGATAAACTCTAAAGGCTGTCCTTTGACTGATGGCTCCTGTGCTCTGGCACAATGATAGAGCAGAAGGAAAAAAGGAAGTGCTTTGAACAAAGAGCAAGTGGCTCTTTTTCTGTGTGCTTTATAGGTCCCTTGAATTTTAATGCAGCATAGGGAAGAAGTCCCCCAATTGCTACTGAGATTAACACTCTCACCACTTTACATATATAGGCTTGGAGCCACATTCAATTTTTTTAAACTAAAGGAATGGAAAGTTTCTAATAGTTAAGTATGGTAAAATAAATTCCTACCTGTTAAAACCACACAATAAACAACTGACAGCTCTTATCATGTCTGGTGAGTTTCATCAATCCAATCTCATCCTTTCCTAGACTTTTTAAGTTAAAGAATCCCCACCAAGAAATGTGGATCACTCAGCTCCTATTTTAGCATTAGGGGTTTTTGTTTTTGGTTGGGGGTGGTTCTGGGAATCAAACTCAGGGCCTCAAGATGTCCAGGCAGGTACTGCACCACTAAGCTAAAATCCCAGCCCTGTTTCAGCATTAGGGCACTGACTTCACTGGGGGTGCTTTAGAATGCAGATTAGAACCTAACTGCAGCACATGCTGCACTGGTCCTGCCCCCAGGCACAGTGAGCAGACCACCAAGACCAAGCACGGTGGTACATGCCTATAATCTCAGCACTGGGGAGGCTGAAAACAGGAGAATCACTACAAGGCCAAGCTGCATAGGGAAACCCTGTACCAAATATATATATATATATATATATATATATATATATATATATATATATATATATATATATATAGAGAGAGAGAGAGAGAGAGAGAGAGAGAGAGAGAGAATCCACTCAGATCATTTCCCAGGGGATGCTAATGCTGTTGGTCCATGGACCTCACTGCGAAGATTGAAGATAAAGGCAACACCTTGGGAGTTACAGCCAATTATCTGTTCTATTAAAAATTCTGGAGCCAAGTAGAACATTTCTCTTTCCTCCCTGGCTGTCTGAGTCTACGGTCACACCACCCTGAACTCACATGACCTAGTGCATCTCCCTGGCTTTCTGAGGATCTGTTGCCATCATGAATGGCACAGTAACTATGTGAACCTAGAAGTTCATGACCAACTGACTTCTTCAAAGGAAACAAAGGATCATTGATGACCTTCACCCTAGGAAAGCAACAGTATCTAAGACAGAAATTCGGGAAAAACTTGCCCAAATGTACAAGACCACACCAGATGCTATTTTTGTGCTTGGATTCAGAACCCATTTTGGTGGTGGCAAGATGACTGGCTTTGGCATGATTTATGAATCCCTGGATTATGCGAAGAAAGATGAGCCCAAACATAGATGCACAAGACACGGGCTGCATGGGAGGAAAAAGACCTCAAAAAAGCAGTGGAAGGAACACAAGAAGAGAATGAAGAAAGTGAGGGGCATGGCAAAGGCTAACGGTGCTGGCAAAAAGCCGAAGGAGTAGAGATTCTGCAGTGCCTATCTGCAGTGACAGTGACTTTTTTCACGAGAGGATTTAATAAGTTGTAAAATCTTAAAAAAAAAAATCTGGGGCTAAGAACTAGCTTGCCACATAAACAGACCCAAGCTTTTGTTATTTGCCCAGCAGTTTTTTTTGCCCAGCTAGAAAGTTCTAGCTCCATATTTTGATCCTCCTACTAGAAAAACACTAAGTTCCTTGAAAGGGGAAGCCAACATCTTGTTCTCTATTAGATATGACTCCCAGTGTAAGTAGCATTAATGCTTGATGGGTGAGTTTTCAAATGGAACAGGAAGATTGACTGATACGATTAGAACAGGGTAAAGCCAAGCCAGGCTGTCTTCTTGGTGGAAGTGGACTTACAGTGAGAAGAAATTTCCAGGCCTAAGAAAGTGAAGAGCTAACTTCTATAGATGTTTCCATCCTAGACACAGCAACATTCAATCACCAAGGTGACTCACTTTGTCACCCTGTCAAGAAAACTTGAACTTTACAAATAATGACAACACATCAGCTGTCTTTTAAATATAGAAAATACACAGCTGTCATTTTGACATGATATCTAATTTTTCATCATGGCAGTATATAGAAAGTAGACCCATAAATTTCCCAGAAAACTATTTCTGCTGAGTATATCATGTCTTCCAAAAATTATAATATATAAAGCCAAATGACTTCTGCTCTGCTCTCACGCTCTGTACAGAATGTTTTATTCCCAAGGTAGGGTAGGTTTTTTTCCCCTTCATTAGATAAAGAGGATGACTTTTTCCTATGTGTTCAATGAACTCCATCATTCCCTACTGGGCCTGACTCCCATTTCTGCTTGCTTTTGGTTTCATAGCCACTTAGACATTTAACAAGTATAATAGCAACTTAATGCTGCAGCCTCGCCTCCCGGTCTCTGTCTGTCAGGTTCTAGTAATACCACTGCTCTCCAACTGCGTAGCCACCCTTGAGATGTGTAAAACTGCAAGAGGAGATGTCTGGAAAGCCCTCTGCCTGCCAGGATGGATGATGCACACAGTACGTGCAAACAGGAAATGTTGTCACATTTCGAAGTTGGCAGGAACCCTGAAGCCAGAAAATGGTAAAGTTTGGAGCCCAACAGATCCTTGTGACTCTGACGGCTTCCCACACTGTGGGTGGATTTCCTTTGTGACTACTTTTTCCATTTGAAGATAAATAATGAAGGAATATTCTGGAGAGGAAACAGAAAAGCCACCCAGATATTAACACATTCAGCAAGCATTTATTCAGCACCTACTAAGTTCAGGCTATGAAGTGAAGCAATGAAAAGGATGCTAAGTACTAAGTACCCAACAGTATTGTCCTCTGTAGTGAACAAGGTATTCAGGATTCCAAAGGTCTTGCTAGTGGACCTTATGTCACAAATTCTGAACTCCTGAAACATGAGCCTAAAAGTCCAGGGAACATCCCACAGTGCTCTGGAGTCAAATAAACTTCCTGCTCACTGAGCTCAAATTTCCTGATCATTAATCACTGATCATTGATCAATATTGTGGATGGTAAGGCAATGAAAGCCTGGCCCACGGGTGCAGTTCTTAGAGGATGAGACTTTCTAGAGAAAACTTCTCGAAATTGGACCTGTCTTTGAAGATCTAACTAATGCATGAGTTTACCTGGAAGCTCCTTAATGGCACAGCAAATTACCACAAACACAGTAGTTAAAGACACTTATTTATTAATTGGGGCACAACATGGCTGGGGTTTCCATTCTAAATGCATACTGAGTTACTTTTCTGGTGCGCAGGAGGAAAATCCACCTCTAAACTTGTCCATGTCCTTGTATCTCAATCCACAAATGCTCCTTGAGTGCTCTGAAGTTCTCACCACCTTCAAAGCTGGCACAAAGTAGTTCCCACTTATGGACTTCCTTTTGTAACTTGGTCCTTTGACTTCTCCTGTCTGTGACCTCTATACTCTGATTCAATGGGTGATGGGATTTGCTTAAACTCACACAGAAAACCTCTCTATTTTAAGATCAACAGCTGTGAGACCTTAATAAAATCTCTTCATGGCAACGCATAGAACAGTGTTTGATCAAGTAATGGGGGGAAGGTTTCTGTACCCTCAGCACTAGGAATTCAGCTATGTCAAAAGTCAGTTTTCTACAGGGAAAGAGAAGAGAGGTAAGCAAACTGAGATAGCTTGCTGAGGATCATAGTTTGGATGGTCTTCTACCTTTCCTAAAACAACAGCCACTGTAATGAATACACAAAGTCCCTGATCACAGAGAATTACCCTTATGGTAGGAGAAACTGTGCCCCTTATGAGAAATACCCAAGATAGAGTATCATACCTAGGAAGATCACTGTATGCTGCAAAGTTCCATGAGGGCTTCAAAGGTACAGGGATTGGAGATTATCACTGAAGAATGGCCAGATCACCGTGCAACTGAAGTAACATGTTAGACCTACTATGACCTGGCTTTGCTTCTCAGGACTACCCACTGACCAAAGCCAGAGCTGAATCAAAATAGTCTGGGTTTCTGTGCTATGGAAGCATGCAGAACTAAGTACTAGCAATCACTGGTCAGGGATGGCTGTGGCAGCAGCAAGACTTGGGAAAGGCAGGAGAGATGGCTCAGAGGCAAAAGCACCTACCTGGCAACCACAATGACTAGAGTTGGATCCCTGGCCTCACATGTCATGCAGTCTGGGCCACAGATACCCAGGTGCGTGATTTCAGCTCCAGATGTGGACACCCACCTTGCAGCCCCCAAACCAGGCATGGTGGTGCATGCCTATAATCCCAGCACTCAGGAGGTTGAGCCAGGAAGATCTCTGTGAGTTTGAGACCAGCCTGAGATCTTCAAAAGTAAGCACAAGGCCAGCATGAACTGAATAGTGAGACCCTATCTCAAAAAAAAAAAAAACTTAGGAAAGGAAAGAATTAGGGAACTGGCCTAATGACAAAAAAAGTTCGCTGAGACCCTCTCCTCTATAGGAGGAGGTCCTAATGCAGGGCGTCTCCGCTTGCTTCACTGTGAAAACCACCAGACCCTGCATTGCAATACAACAAATGCTGCCTCTTGGGTAGCACCACAGATCGAACTACGCTGTTTTACTCCTCAAAATTACCCTTCAGGGGTTTCCAAGGATGAATTCCAAACCCCTTAGCTATGGTCTTCTCTGCAACTAACTGGCTGATCTGGTCTACTGGGCTGGCCATCCGATATATTAAAGGGGGAGCCATGGAGTTTCCAATCCTTTTTCCTCCTTCACAAATCCTGGCTTTCAAGATAATTGCACAGCTGAGGAAGTCAAGAAACCTAGCCTCTATTCCTAAAATTGACCAGCAACACACCTGTAACAATAAGCACCTGAATTTTCCTCCTGTGGAGCAGTAAGCCTGTGGAGATGGCTTCCTGGGACTGCAATGGAAGAAGGCCATAAAAACACCTTGGTTTAATATTGTTTAAATATAACCTCCACTGGATCCTTTCTTATTATCCTAAACTCCCTTGTTAGCAAATGGTGAAATGCCTGCTAAAATACAGTTTTTAAGAGTTGTACAAATGCATTAACATCTGTTTTACAAAGCTACAGGTCCTAGGACTCTCTAGAAACTCAGAGCACCATGTTTAGTAAAGACTATTAAGCAACACCTGAATCACTTTCATTTCATGGTCACTTCTGGCAGGTATAAGATTCAGATGTTTAGAACTACCATCCAGGGACCAATTCCCACAGACCAGCCATTTCCTTAGGGGAGTGAAATCCTAAGTGTCTTTCCTAATGGTCTGACCTTTTAAGAGGCCTCAGTGGTATTGGATCTCTTTCAAAGAGAGCATCATTAGCTTCAGACCAACCAGAGCATTTTTAAGAGTAACTTTCCCCTGGGAATTTATATGCCCAAAGGCAAATAAAACTCCACTTCTCCAGTTCAAACTGAAGCTTGTTCATTTACTTATGCAGTCAACACATTTTTCTTGAACATCTGCTATGTGCCAGGCATCAGGCTAGAATGAAGGGACACTATTGAACAACATTAGGCATAGCTCCTGCCCTCAAGGATTAAAGAAAGAAGGCAGAAACAAATCAAATGTTACACAATTGTCAAATAACAATAGTGAATATTGTTCCAAAAGAGTTTTAATGAAGTTGAAAGATGAACCGAGCTTTCTCCTGAGATCTTGGAGGAGGAAGAGAGTAACATGCTGAAGCAGGTGAGGCTGGAGAGCTTGGAATAAGATAGGAAAGTGTTTTAGAAAGCTGTAGTCTGCTCCAAGGCTGCAAGGCACTAGACACGGGTCTAGTGCAGAAATAGAGAGAGGCAATAGAGCCCAGTACCTGGGGGTGTTATGGATTAAATCATGTCCTCCACTAAAAAAGACAAGATTCGTACACTGAAGCCCTATCCTCCAAAATGTCTGTGTTTCCACATGGGGCCTCTTAGAGACAATTAAGCCCTAAGTAAAGTCATATGGTAAGTCCTTCATCAGAGCAGACTGGCGTCCTTCTAAGAAGGGCAGGAGAGTCCAAGGGCATACATGCTGGAGAAGAGCCATGTGGGCACATGGGGAGGAGCCAGCCAAATGCAAGCCAGGGAGATACTGCCACCTGGCCCTCCCACTTCCAGTCTCAGGGCCATGAGAAGACAAATGCCTGTGGTTTAAGCCACCACCCAGGTGAAGGCTTCTATAGCGGCATCCACAGAAGATAAATATGAGGTGACAGTGGAATGCACTATGCTGGGCAGGTAGCCAACCCAGGTCAGGTTTATGTCATGGATTCCAGACTTGTTGCATATGACAACCCTTGAAGCCACTGATGGGATTTAGTGTGTCCAGTTTTACCTGGGAGTGCCAATGAGATCCTGAGGCTGCAATGTGAAGAACAGCCAGGCAGCCAAGTAAGGGCAAAGCTTTTTGGAAACAAAGTACAAAGGGAATTGGGTATAGCGGCACAAGCCTATTATCCCAGCAAGAAGATCACTGTGAGTTCAAGGCCAGCCTGGAGTACCTAGCAAGACCTTGTCTCCAAAACAAACAAACAACCCATAGAGCACCATAGATATTCTGTGAACTGACATTCTTTAAAAGGGCAAGATAAAGTGTCCACCACCTGGCAGGCCCAAGTGAGGCTGCCCAGTATCCCACTGAAGAAGTAGAGCAATGGTGATGATAACCAGCCTTCGCATCCATACTCAGCAAGTATCTAAGGAGTAGAGGTGGAGAGCCGCTTGCCACAGGAGGTAAGCAAGAAAAAGGTGTCGGGAGTGGGGAGGATTATCCAAGTGGTGGACTGGAGCAGCTCGTCCACTAAGGCAGGACAGTGAGGCTATTTAACTCCCAATTCCATATTCTTCCTGTGTGCAGCATCAGTTCACAAATGCCTTTTTATCCTGAGCGGTTTTAGCATTAATAGCTGAATACTCTGCTCAGCGAAGGCCTTGGCTGCTGCCTGATTATCCTCTGGCAGCACCCATGAGGCATGCAGCTAAGACGGATGAACAGGCTTGCTAATGAATGGGGTCTGGGATGCCAATATTCCCTTCCCCAGGAACTATGCATCTCCCCAACAGAGAAATGAAATCTTTAAGACAGTCTGATTATACAAATAAAGCAGCATTATCATATTTGTCTGCCAGAATGATCACAGAGCATTTGCAATTTATGACAGATATCACCAATATAAAAATAAACATGAAATACCACTTGTTAGAGCCACATTTACATCTATAAGGGGAAGAAGAGAATAGAATATTTGAATATTTGAGCCAAGACTTCTTCCTGATATATTCGAACATTTGAGACAAAATACTGTCTTACACTAAAAAGTCACTAATTTAATTTTGGTGATATTTCCCTGACAGATTGGTTTGACATATCTTTTTACACAACAGAGAAAAAGCCTTTGCTGAGAAAATGAATGGTGGCATGATTGTAAGACCAGTTTTTAACCTAGTCAAGAAAAATAAGAGATTGTTATAGCAGTTTTAGAAGCATATGGAACCAACAATTTCCATGTAATCCTTGCTATACATTAAACTGCAGAGATTGGGTTTTAAAGTAATTATATTCTCAGTTGGGGCTTGGATGCAAAGCACTAAATTTCATGAACGAACAAGGAGCTAAGAAATACATATATCAAATGCCAAGCACTGGCAAACAAAGGTCTGTCCAAATTAAGTCACCTAATAGCAAAATAAAGCCAGGTGTAGGGGTGCATGCCTGTAATTCTAGATACCTGGAAGACTGAGACAGGAAGTTCACAAGTTTGAGGCCAGGGTGAGCAAAATTTAGCAACATCTTGTCTTCAAATAAAAATTTTTAAAAAGTGGAGTAATGGGACATGGACAACAATGATTCTAGCGCTTGTGCTTCAATTTGAGTGATTTAAATAGTAAAAGAGACAGACAGACAGATACTGGCCTTTAGAGAAAGACCTCTTTAAAACTTCCTGGGAAAATCCACAACAATGGTTATCATATAGCTCCATCAGAAAAAAAAAGTATGCCCTCAAAAAACAATATTTAGGCTGGTGTGATAGCTCACTGGACTAAGCATCAGCTTTGACAAGCACAGGGACCAGGGTTCTTTCTGGTCCTGTGTGCCAGATTGGCCCCACCCCTGTTATCCCAGTGCTGGGGAGGCTGAAAACAGGAGGATAACTACAAGTCCAAGCTGCAGAGTGAGACTCTGTACCAAATACACAAAATGAAAAGAAAAAAATGCGTATTTGATTTATCCTGTTGTAAGAATTAATAGTCATAATTATAACCTATACTTACAAAATACAAGTTTCTTTCCATAATTTCACTTTCACATCCCAATCATTTTCTTTAAAACATGAAGTTTTAGAGACCATGTTAATGGAACTTAATTTAAGAGTTCTTTTCAGGTACTCAATCCTCAGATAAAGAGCCCAGTAGACACCGTATATAAGTTGGTTCTCTCTCTCTCTCTCTCTCTCTCTCTCTCTGTGGTGTGTCTGCTGTCTATCTGTCTGTCTGTCTCCTGCCCCCTCTCCCCCATCATTCTTTTGCCTTGGTCTCTAAATCTGCAGTCCAAGGCCAGGTGTGGCAGCGCACACCTGTAATCCCAGCATTCAGGAGGCTGAGGTAGAAGGATCACTGCAAGTAGCGAAGGTCATATTCAAGATATTCTCCCATGGGCAACCCAGGTTAATGGGGAATTCCTGCAGGAGGTGCCATTCCATTCCTTGCCCTCTGTTTTAGGACAGTAAATCAAAACACAAAGAAGACATCATATCAGAATCTTCTAGGATGCTCCTTTAATCTTATAGCTCCAAGATTGTCTGTAAAAATCTTGGTGCATAACTACTGGGGAGGGCAATTGCTGCCCTTGCCCTTGAAAGGCAGCTGTAATGGCATCCCAATCCTTTCATATTTCTGAAAATTAAAATTAATTTGACACCACTCCACTGTACCACTTTGAGTGAGTGACACTTGCAAGAATGCCACAGGCCCACGGGTGTGGATGTTGAGCATATTTGAGACACACTCTGGGGAAAGAGTTAAAAAAGATAAACAGGGAAAGCCTGGTGTGTTGTGCATCTTCAAGAGCCAAGAGACGAAAAGCTGCGTCTACCAATGCCTTCCCTCCAGAAGAGGCCAAAATCCAGACTCCTCACCTCTGTCCTGACCTTGGTCAAGTGTTACGATGGCCACATAAGCCACGCCCCTGCAGCTGGAAACAACTCTCAGCCTGACTTCTCATGGAGTGATGTGGGACAAGGAGGCACTCGTGTTTACAGAAATGTACACTTTTCCAGTACTTCCTTCTCAAACTGCTTGAGTTGTCTCAGCATTTTCTTCTCCCCCAATTTGCTCCTCATTTGTTTCCATTACTCTCCAGCCCAATACCTCAACTCAGCAAATGATGCAGAAAGGAAACTTGTTATTTTCTATAGGGGCTTCTTCATTCTGGGTACATTAAAGAATTTTGCCTCCATTATACAAAAGTTAACTTTTTTTTTTAAACAAGGGATCTTGTTCTTCTAACTTCAAGAACTTCAAAGATATCTTGTGTTTTGTCGTCATTTACATTTCACTTTAAATTCAAAATATGTTGGAGATGAGTAAATATTTGCTATAATTTGATCCATCTGTCAAACGGAATACTAAAAAGACAGCGAAATCACTATATTAAATTTGGCAATTTGTAAGCAATTTATATGTTCATTTGTTCTGGGTTAAAAATGCCCGAAAGCACAAGTTTTATGAAATGCACCAAGCAAATTGAATAATATTAATCTGATGGATGCAGACCATGATTTCTTCCTCTCCAGTCCATTAATTTATTTCCTAACTTGAGTTAATTAGGGAGGTTCCTATTTTTAAAAGCTCTTTGAAACTCATTGGGAGAGCAGGACATTTGCAAAAGCTGCTTTGAAAACCTACTGCAGAGCAAATGGGCTAAACACAAATGGACATTTACTCAAGACATGGGCCCATATGGAGCACCTGATTGCCATTCAGCAATCCTGGTGCTGGGAGCACAGTAGGTGATTAATACAGTAGTTGTTAGAAGAAAAAGGGAAAGAGCTAGGAGCAAAGGATGAGAACATTCCTGGGAGTAAACTCACTCCAGGCAATTAATAACCCAAGGAGACAATCTCCAAGGTCCTATCCATCACTAAATAAAATCTATCACATTTTGATTTTATGCTACCAAATGACAATGGACTCTAACTTGGAACACCCACTAGGAAAAGAACAGATATCTACTCAGAGAATTTTTTTTTAATGTAGACATTGGTCAGAGAGCAAAAGTAAATCAATCATTTTTTCCTTCGGCTGAAAGCAACCTTAACTTCTAAATTAGACTGAGAGGTAAACTCTTTTTTTTGGAGGTGGGTGGTTGTACGGGCGACCACAACCAAATATTTGCGTGTGCTAGGTGAGCAGTCTACCGCTGAGCTATGTGTACCCACCACAGCCCACCACTTCCTAGTTCTTGTCTACCCTCTAATTCTTATGCCTTACACACAGAAATAGACACTGGGAAATTCATCATTCACATTACAGTATATATTACAGTTCATACTTCAAGATAAGCCCAAGTGAGCAGGGGATACATTAGAAGGAAGAGCTAGCTTTTCCACAAATATGCAAGCTCTAAGCAAGTGCAATGTCTATTTCTACCCAGCCAATGGGAAACAGACTGAGATGGTTTGAGTGCCCCTCCAAGCCTCCAGAGGAGTTTGCCTGCCAGGACTGCCTCCTGCAGCTTCTAGTGAGGCAGGCTGAGGAAGCAGCAGCACCAGCGGGCCAATCTAGGGAGCACCTTGTTTGTGCAAGCCCAGCCTTATTTCACTTTCCCTTCTCTGCAGGCCTATGAAAGTCATGGCCAGACACCCTGAAAAGCTGAGTGAGAATCTTAGAGTTGCACTTCATGAAGTTTTGTCTCTCTTCTCTAAGACTCCAGTTCTTCCTTTATAAAATGCAAACATAAACTACCTCACAGAGCCCCTGCTGCAGTGAAGCTAACCAAACGTTGCCAGTTCCTGTTCTCTTTTTTGTTCCCTTAGATTAGAATCAGGTCACCTGCTTGCAAGCACTCCCAAGAGCAGGAGAAGGTTGACACAAGCCCACAGATGCATGTGCCTTCCGACTCTCTCCTCTACCTCCTGCCCCTGGAACTTGTTACTCTGGTTCCCCACATCAAAGCAAACAGCACCAGGCATGATTCTTTTTCCTAGCATACCACACTGGAAAAGGGGAGAAGCAAAAAACGCTTGTAACAGCAGCTTCTCTTTGATTCACACTCACATCCTGTAGTTATTTCTTTCTTTGAGGTTTAGCTAAAAAAAATAATTCTTTAAAACTCTTTGCTTATACACACTCTATGTGTGTATAATAAAGTTTGTCTCAAAAAGACAGTAGAAGGACTGGGGAGGTAGCTCAGTGGCATAAGTGCCTGTCTCACAAGTTTAAGGTCCTAAATTTGATCCCCAGTATCAAAAAAAAACAGTAGCAAGGCCCCCTTTTCCAAAGGTTTTGGGGTCCTTCCAAATCCTGGGACTCTCTTGCAATATTCCCTGTAAATCCAGAAATGGCCTTGATTTTTTTTTAAGAGAATAATAAATAATAATAATGAAAACATTGGAAACAATACAGAATTACACTAAAAACAATAGGAATTCAACAATGACTGTTACATTGTATAATGTTGTCTTCAAATTAGTTGCTTAGATTACCAAATAAAAGCATGCAAAATTGGTCCAAAAAGTTATAAAAAATTAAAAAGGGGAAGTGAAAAAAATTTAAGCATTAATTGCTGCTTTCAATAGACCAGCAAAAATCAGCCATATATATACATATATATGTATATATGTGTGTGTGTGTGTATATATATATATATATATATATATATATATATATATGTATATATATCTTTTAACCAATGACTCTACATGGGAAATGGTTACTTCGGACAGTCAGCCAAGACCCACAAATCCACCAAGTTGCACGGTCCTTGCTGCCATGTTTCTCAGCTTTAGTAAGAAACTGAACTACTGCAGCACAAACCCAAGCACTACCCTCGGGAGAGAGTGTCTAAGAGCTCTAGTAAGATCACCCTGGTTTCTCCACAAGATAAAAAATGGGAATGCAAGCTAATTATCTGAAGCAGGCTCTCTGGAACAAGAACTGAGGAGACAAGGCAGCCGGTTTACCTCCACAGAATGATCTGCAGAGGACTTTCACCTGCCTGCCTCACCTATATTGTCCCTCATGCTTCCCACTATTATCCTGCCCCTTTCACCCTAGATAATAGTGTGTGACTTACCCTGAGGTCACAGAGATATTATTTCCAGACTTCCTGACCCTTGGTCTGGTGCTCTTTTCACCATAACCCACCACGACCCCAACCCCAAATATAAAGAAACTTCCTGACCTGCAGGTCAAGGTCAATACCCTCACTATGCATTCTGCTCTGACCTTCTGCCTCAAGGAATTTAAGTTTACACTTATAGGTCAAGACTTCCAGCATAAAGGGCCCCAGGAAATGGCTCGGGCGGGTAAGCGGGAAGCCACCCACTCAGGGACTCACTCAGGAAGATGATGGTCTGGCGCCTGGCAGTCCGGCTCTCCGCGCTCTCAGACTTCCTCAGCTGCACCTCCTGCCCGGCCTCCGCCATGGCGCCCTGCTTGCTCCTCATGAGCACCTGCATCATGTTCCAGCACATGAAGGCCACAGAAAGCAGGACCAGGAGGTAGAGGACAAATGCACCAAAGATGCTGGATTGGAACACGATCCAGCGGTTGGCGAGATTGGTGCAAATGGACATGTTGGACAACTCAGGCTGCTCCTGGTAGCGGGTATAGGAGCGGTTGCAAGCGCGGGCCGGGTGAGCAGGCACCCGCACCAGGGGGTACTCGACACCCATGGCAAAAAGCAAAGGCAATGCCACCAGGGCAGAGGTGACCCAGACGAAGGCAATCAGTAGCTTCACTTGGCAGGGTCCCGACACAGCCTTATACCTGAAGGGGTGACAGATGGCAATGTAGCGCTCAAAGCTAAGCGTCAGCACGTGCAGCAGTGTGGCGTAGCTGCAGGCCTCGAAGAGGAACGTGTGAAGCTTGCAGGATAGTGAGTAGCTGGGCGTAGTCAGAGGATTCCAGATGATGCTGTAGAACTCCATAGGCATCCCAATGAGGAAGACTAAGATATCGGAGCACGCCAGGCTCACCATGTGATCTGTCACCTCCTTCTGCAGGTAGCCTTTCTTCTGCAGTACCTGCGTCACACGGATGGTGATGCTGTTCCCCAGGATGCCCACCACGAAGATGATCAGGTATACCAGGAAGAGGGTGATTTTGATCCAGGTGGCCACCTCGAATTGGGGGACATGGTCGTGATCGATGATATGGGAGCAGTCGCTGCCAGAACCACTGGGTTTCGCCATGGTAGGTAGTGGTGGGGAGACAGGCAGACGGACAGACAGTACCAGGTCCTAAGACTCAACTTTCTCCTTCCAACAGAACTCAAAGTTCTTGGCTGCAACTCAGCGGGACCAGGACCAGACGCAGGACTGCAGGACTCGCTCTCACTTGAGCTCCCTCCTAGACAAAAGTAATTGAGCACCTTGGGTGCTTTATGGAAGCTTCCTGGAGCAATCCACCGGGTGAGAGGCCGGAGTTGGCTGAGGGAGGGTGGGGTTTTGAGAGGAGGCCGGACTCTCGGCGGAAGGCGGCCAGCCCGCCTCCCTGCCCGCCTGGGGCCCCTGTAGCGCCCGCGCCCCGCCCTTCCGCGGTGCTCTGAGGGCGCCACCCCCACTCACGCCCTGCGCCCCCGCTCCCGCGCCCTTGCACTTGCCGGCCTGGCCTGCCTCTAGACTTTCTGGGTAGCGTGGGGCAGGCGGGTAGTCAGTGATCAATCATTAACCACCTCAAGGTGGTAGCTGAGTTTGATTCAACACACACTGCTCGTGGGAACGCCAGCGGCCGCACCTCCCGCCGCCCTGCACCCCGCGAGCCGGCCCTGGGGTCTCTCCCAACAGCCCGCAGGGGATATTGACGCACGCAGACTGGAGAAAGGGGCCTTCTGCTCTGGACCAGCCATGCACCCCACAGCCCACAGCCGCCTGGGCTCCAGGGGTCTGGTCAGGACAGCCTTCGCCTCTGCCGCCCAAGGAACCGGCGAGCACTGGCGCCCTCGGGAAGCGCGGGGTCTGCCCCAGCTAAGCTAATGGGATCCGGATAAGAAGCCCCAGCTGGGCTCAGAGCCTCCGGGGTGGGGGCGTGCGAGCGCCTCGTCTTCCGCCGGGACCCAAGGCTCGGGGCCTCCTTTCACTTGTAGCCCTAGCGCTGGCGGCGCGCAGGAGGACGAGGACCCCGCATCCCCACGCGGAGCTGTCCCCAAAGCCAGGAGAGCCGGGCCGGCTGCAGTGTCCCAGCCCAGCCGAGGGTCAGACGTCCATGGGCCAGTTTCGATCTTCTTAATCCAAGACCTCAAAGATGGAAGGAGGGGTTCTGTGCAGGCAGGGCGACTGGGAGTGACCCGAGATCTCCGGACATCGCTAAAAGGGGACTGGGGGTGGGGGGAATGTAAAGAACGAATGCCTTGAAGAAAGAAAATAGAGAACGGGCCCTTCCCCTCCCCGCACAAGCTGATGTGACCGTGACCCTTGGGGCATCCAGAGGGTAGGTGCTTCTGCTTCCCAAAGCCATAAAACTGAGTGACAAGAAAATCTCTTATAAGTGCAGCCCTAAAAAAACAAAAAGACAAAAACACAGAAATAGAATGAAACAAGAGTCACTCAGGGCGAGAGAGAAGCAAGCAAGCAGAGGACCTGCAGCCAGAATCCCGACTGCAGCCGGGAAAACCGAGAGCCCAGGCTCACTCAGGAGAAGGGCACTTGGCTGAGAACAGTCGCCAATGGGAGGCGAGGCAGGAGTTCCCAGCAGATGGCAGGAGGGAGTGGGCAGACTCCAGCAAAATAGGGTGTTCAGGGTGCTGCGGAAAGGCAGACATGTCTAAGAGAGAGAACAGACCCATTACTTGGCTTTGGAGCTTGTTATTTAACAGAAGGAGAAAGCTGACACAGTAGAGTCACAAACGAAGCTATAAGGATGTGGTGGCTATATAGCACCCCCATAATTAAGAATTAATAACCCTCATCCAGGAAGGCACGCACCTGTAATTCCAGCACTCGGAGAAGCTGGGGCAGGAGGATGGAAAACGCAAGCTCAGCCTGGGCAACCGAGGGCGTTAGGAGACTCTGTCTCAAAGTACAGAATTTAAAGAGGTAAAGGGCTGGGGATGTCGCTCAGGATAAATGCCTTGAGTTTTAGCTCAGTACCAGGAAGAACAGGGAGATGAGGTTATCAGCCCGCAGCTCCAGGGGTGGCTCCTCACTTAGGACCCATTTTCTGGCACCTGCGGTGCTCCCGAGCCCCTCCTGATAGGGGTTAGGAGTGAGGGCTCTAGGCCCAATTCCTGCTACTTTCCGAGTTTCCCTCTCACTCTTCTTTTGCTTGTATGTATTTTTAAGATGTGCATCATGGCATTTTGACATCGTGAACTGATTCCTACAGTTAGGCAAACAGATCAGTCACCTTCCAGAGTGAGGCGTGCTACACCTAAAATCTACTCTGTCAGCAAATAGTCAGTGCAGGCCACGCTGTTATGAGCCCTAGTCCTCCTGCCAAAGGTTGCACCTGCACCTCTCCATGTATTCACCACAGGGCTGCAGCTTTCAGAGGTGGTTGGGGGGAGGAGGGGCCTGTACTGGGCATGCTCCCATTTTGCTTAGGGGGAAACTGACAAGTGACCCTCAGAAAAGTTCAAAGACAGAATTCAAACCCTCCAATAAAAGCTGTACCAGGTCAAATAGTGACACTTGAGGAAATGGGAGTTTTTTTTCTGTCACCAGTGCAGGTGCTTCTCATCTCCCCAGTGGTAACTTGATAGTCATGCTGCAATATATTTGACAATCCCAATTTACTCAACACAAGATTTCCATTACTCTCCAATTCCTGTATCAACTTTTCTTCTCCCAAACTGTGATCACAGACTATAAACATAAGGCCAAATGGTGCGATACAAGCTGATTACAGTTCGTCCCCTAGAGGGGCCAGCAAGATGGTTCAGCAGTCTACAGCGCCTGCTTAGGCAAGCTTAGGTAGCCACAGGGACGGAGGTTCATCCTCCACACCACATGATGCTGCACTAGCCCCACTTCAAGGGAAGGTTTAAGCTGCCAAAAAAAAAAAAAAATCATCCCCTATAGTAACCCTGGTGACATACACTTTGAACAGAAGTCCAGGAGAATGACATTTTCATCTCACCTTGACTTTTCCTAAGAACAATTAAAAACTGTTTAATGTTCCCACTTGTTGATAACAGACTGGTATGACACCAGGCCTAGACCTTTTTACTAAGCATATTTTCTAAAGAAAAAAGTGGAATCAAAGGAAGAAAGTGAATGCCTAAGGTCTCCTTTCACCTAAATCCTGGGATCAGTGAACTCCAGGAGCTTCACAAATCTATGCTCATTCTACATGTACTAGGTGACCATTGGGGTCTTGCAGACTACTCACTTTCACGCATTTGTAAAGTACTAAAGCTTTTCAAAAAAGAAAGAATCTTAGTAGCCAGGTACGGTGGGACACACTTGTAAGCCCAGTCCTGCCTGTAGAGGCTGAGACAGGAGAATCATGACTTTGAGTCCAACCTGGGTTATATGGAAATTTCAAGGTGAGCCTAAACTAACAAGACTACTCTCAAAATGCTAAAATAACAGCAAATATATATATATATATATATATATATATAGTATTATATACATACATAGAAAATCTACTGGTACCCAGGGTAAACACACATAAATATACACACTTATACATAAATATATTATAAATTTAAATATATATGCACAGATTGATAACAGACATTTAAAGTCAATTAACACTGCACCTGTAATGAATGATACATTGCTTACTAAGTTTTATGGTAAAATTGCATGACTATAGTAAGCTACAATGAAATCTTCAAACATTTTCAAAAATTATACACAGTGCACATAATTATCTATAATGCAACGTGACTAAAAGTTAACACATTACCAGAAAACTGAAACATAAAACTCTACCCTCTTGAAACCTTTTAAATCTCCGGAACAATTCTTAGTCAAAGAGAAAACCAAGAAAAAATTGCAAATAGCCTAGAGAATGATGGCCACGAACAACCGCCTGTGCTGCACAGCTGAGCTTGGGGAAGCAACGAGAAGGGCTCCTTAGGGAAATAAATTCATAATATTAATGTTCCTAATAAACAAGAAGAATAAAAAATAAATGAAGTTATAAAAAGATAAATTAGAGAAGACAATAAAAAGATTAATAAAGACAAAGTAATTATAAAGAAACTGTCAGGAAAACTAATAAACTCAAAACCTTTTATAAGTGTTGGACTTCGGCTTCTGACCATCAAAGAGCAGCACATCCTCTACTCACTCACCTCCAGTTCAGAAATAAATGTTACGATTTGAGTCTTAGATGTCTCCCAAAGGTAATACATTGTAGGTCTATGCTTCAAGGAGAACCACAGGGGGCAGAAGCTTTAGGAGGTGGAGTCCAGTGGGAGGAAGTTAGGTCCTGGGGAGGGGGTGCCCTTGTGGAGGACCCTGGGACTCCAGCCCCGAAGGTCTTCTCCTTGCTCCCCTGCCACTGTGCAATCATGGGAGCACCACACACTTCCTCCATGACTCAAAGCACAAGGGCCAGGGGACCAAGGCCTGATACCTCTGACAGACTGAGCCCAAGTAAACTTTTCTTCCTTTTAGTTGAAGTTTTTTCAGTAGTGCTAGGAAGCTACTAGCACATTAAACCAATGTGCCAAGCCATAAGATCACCCAGGCTTGCTGCCCAGAGACCCTCTCCCTACCACAGGGCAGGAAGGAGACTCCTAACAGAGGATGGTCACTTGACTGAACTGAAAGAGGCTTAGCTATGGATTTATAGAACACAATGCTAGAAGGGTGGGAGTTGCACACAGACCTACAAAAGTCTGAGCAGAGGTCCTTTTCTGTGTTCAGATGAATACTACGTGGACCTATATCAGCGAGATTTCAAGAGCCAAGAAAAAACCAAGGAAAAGACAACAGTGGGATCTCTAAGTCAAACAACTGCTAAAAAGTCACACACAGCTGAGAGACACTAAAGTTTCAACCAAGCATAGTAAGATTTTATTGGGCCAACTCTGCAAGTATCATATCTTAGCTGTAAAAATAAATCAGCCACAGAACTACAGTAGCCTTCGCTACTCTTAGCCAAGATATGACCTGATCCAAAATAGTAGCCACTGGCCACAAGTGGCACATGAAATATGTCTCTAAAGACAGACATGCTGTAAGTATAAAACATACATCAGATTTTGAAGTATTTATACAAAGATGTAAATGATTCCTTTTTTATATTTATTTCATGTTGAAATGATAAATATCTGGCTATAACAGACTTACTAATACATCTAATAATATATACATTACATTATTAAGATAATTTCACCTCCTTTTTAAAGTGTGACTAATGAAATATTTTAAACTCTATGTGGCTTGCATTCTTGGTACCTGAAAGATGAATCCTAGATGTTATAAAGGAAAAGGTTCCTGAATTTCTTTATAAACACAGAAAAGCTCTGCAAGAAATACCATGAAGACTGGGCCTGGTGGTGCATGCCTGTAATCCCAACACTTTGGAGACTGAAAACAGGAGAACCACTTTGAGTCTGATCTATGCAGTAAGACCCTGTAGACCCCGTACTAAATATATTTTAAAAAAATAGAAACACCATGAGCAGAGGTAAACACAATTGTTGGCCTCCCAAAAATACATGCACTTGATATTAGACTTCAATGAATATTTCTGTAACTAACTCAATATATATAAAAATATTTGCTTTATCAAAATGATTGATCAAGCACCCACCTAGATAAAAGTTATTAAGAATAAGGGTCCATTTTTAAAAACAGCCCAAGGAGGTTGTCATTCATAAAAGAAAAAATCCAGATGGACAATAAACAATGAAGGTGAAAATATCACTTGAGGTGAATATCACAAATGAGGTGAAAATATCACTTTCTGACCAGCTCTGTGCGCAGGGCTCGGGAGCCGTAGTCACTTGGGCACTATGTTATGCACTGGTACTCTGGAATTTTATGCCTTTGACACATTCTGCCCAGTTTGTCTGCTTTGCCCCAGCCGTAATCTCCAATCTCATAAGGAGTGACAAATTAGTTATATATTAGTTTCCCTTTGTTCCCCTATCTACAAAAACCAGATTTTAAAAAGGAAAATTATGCCATTGGTTTGGGTAAATTATAGCTGCTAAAATATAGTGTCTGCTCACACATCATTTTCTTCTTAAACTCAGCTATGTCAAGCTCACTAATAAGCAAATAGCTTCTCTTTTACCTGTTGGATTCTCCATTGCTTTTATAACCTGAAAGCAGAGTATTTGCTTAGTTCAGAGGAGCAGACATGGGAGACAAGCACCGCGTCCTCATCCCTGCTGCAACTGTTCTCTCTCCCTGTAACCTAAGTCCCAGGCTGCACAATGCTGCACTCTGCACACTGCATGTTCCACACTCGGGCTCCACACTCCACGCTCCATGCTTTGAGTGTAGGGAAGCAGCAGCGCCTACTTGTCAGTTGTTCTGTTTCCTCTCCATCCATACCCTTGCAAGGAAAAAAAATCTCTGGGCCTTATTTTTTCTATTCTAAAATGCTCCGAGCAAGGTGTAAAATATCTTCTTGTGGCAGGCAGTATTTTTCTAGCTCATCTGAGAAGAAACC
Organism: Capromys pilorides; assembly: GCA_004027915.1. Lineage (NCBI taxonomy): Eukaryota > Metazoa > Chordata > Mammalia > Rodentia > Capromyidae > Capromys > Capromys pilorides. Next base: position 33,925 of record PVKN010003489.1, read on the forward strand.
CTGCATAACCCAAATTATCAAGGGTTATAGCACTTTCAGAATTGATGGAAACTGCAGTAATGTCTTTGCAGAATGTGTGATCTGCCAGATCTTGCTGTGCAAACCCATATAGAACAATTTAAAAAGAGCCTTCTGCCCATCCAGCGACTCTTGTGAGGATGCTGCAGCATGATGATTAAGAGGATAAGCTCGGACGCAGGATCTCCTGCTTTGAGCCTGGGCCCTACCACTCATTTCCCTCTTTGAACTTTAATTTTCCCATTTGTACAGGGCAGGGAGTAGGAGTCCTTGTCTCCTGAGCTTGTGAGGATTAGATAAGTTTACATGAAAGTTATCTGGCACAGTGTGCATCTCATAGATCTTTTCAAAGGCCAGCATAGCTCTGTGGGTAAAAGTGTTCTCTGGAGGCAAATTTCCTGAATTTCAAGCTGCTGCACCCCAGTTGTCTAGTCTTGGGCATGTTTCTTAATCTCTGGGCTTCAGGTAAACTTTTAAACAAATAATGGTACCCAAGAGTTGTTTGTAGGGATGAACAGTATAATACAGATAATGAAAGTATTTAGGCACACTGAAGTGGTAAGCCAGACATTATGATTAATGTCATGGCCATGGTCCCCTGAAGCTACTGTTGAGATGGGGCCCTGTAAGGTCCTACAGCACATTCTAAACACGCCAGGCCCCATTACTATATGAGCCAATATCAATTGAATACCCAGTCTTACTGAATTCCATTGAAAGTTCAGCATATCTTTTCTGGAAACCACCATGAGGCTAAGAAGGCCTTAAACTAGTCACCACTGTGAAGGGGTGTGCCTGTGAGTCGAGCCAAGAGCAGGTGAGCTGTTAGTTATCACAAGACAACAACTGCTAGTCTGGAAAACAAACCCATCTATAACAGCAACAAATCGAATAAAATGCAAATACATTTGACCAAAAAAAATGAAAAAAGAATGAAATATGAGTGAGAAAAATGAAAGAAGACACAAATAAACGAAAAGGCATTCTCTGTTTGAGGTGTATAATAATTAATACTATTTAGAGGTCCATAGTATTCCCAAGGCTATATATACAAATTCAATGTAATCCCTATCAAATTTCCAAGGGCATTTTTTTCACAGAAATAGAAAACATAATTTTAAAATTCATATAGAATGGCCAGACTGCAAAGAGTTTAAAAAATCTTGAGAAAGCAAAACAAAGCTGGAGGCTAGAGAATCAAAGCACAATACTACAGGGGGCCAGAGATATAGCTCAGCAGCATAAGCACCTGCTTGGGAAGTACAAGACTTGAATTCGATACCTGGTGCTGCAAAAAAACAAAACAAAACAACAACAACAAAAAACACAATACTTTGTGTGTACAAACAGATCTATAAACTGATGAAACAAAATTAAAAGTGCAAAACTAAACCCAAGCATAATTAGCCAACTAATCTTTAATTTTGAAAAGTAAAAATAAAAGCAAGAACAAAAATCAGAAACAAAGACAGAAACAGAGTTTTATATAAACAACTAATTTTTGACAAGGCAACCCAAGAAGATACAATGAGAAAATGATAATCTTTCAGGAAATGATATTGGAAAACTATTTTCATGCAAAAGAATTAAACTTTTATACTGTACTATGTACAGAAGTCAACTCAAAACAGATAAGGCTATGGATAAATAGATATGTGTAAGACCTTAAGGTGTAAAATGCCTTAAAAAATATAGGAGGAAAATATCCTCAATATAGGCCTTAGTAATGATTTTTTGTAGATATCACACCAAAAACTATCGGGCAAAAATAAGTAGGGCTACATTAAACTAAGAAGTTTCACCAAGCAGAGAAGAGAAGGAAAAAGAAAATTATAAATCATTTATCTGATCTACTATAATTCAAAATATACAAGATACCTGAACAATCCCAGAACAAATAAAGTAAAACAACCAACCTAATTAACATATAGGCAAAAGGCCTGAACAGATATCTTTCAAAGAAGACTCAAGGGTGTCCAATATGTACATGGCACTGTGTTCAGTACTGCTGATCATCAGGAAAATGCAAGTCAAAATCACAATGATAGGTCAACTGATACCCATAAAAGTCAAAAGATAGGGTGGGAGATGTAGCTCAGTGAAATAGTGCCTGCCTGGCAAGCACAAGGTCCTGAGTTCGATCCCCAGTACTAAAATAAATGTGGAGGAATGGGAGCTCTTATACATTGGAAAACAGTATAGAGGGTCCTCAAAAGTGGAAAATAAAATTATATATGACACAGCAATCCTCTCAACCCTTCCCCTGGATATTAGTACAAAGGAAGTGAAATAAACACCTGTGGTTTTATGCTCATGGTAGCATGATTCACAACAGCCAGGATGTGGAACGAGCCTGTAGCCAATGACAGATACATAAGGAAGTTGTGCTACACACACACACACACACACACACACACACACAATGGAATATTATGGGCTGGCAAGATGGCTGAGCGGTCTAAAGCACCTGCTTAGGAAAGCTTAGGCAACCACAGGAACCTTGATTCAATCCCTGGCATCACATGCTGCGCCATCCCCACCCGCAGAGCAGGCTGAGCCAGACATAAAAAAAAAAAAAAACAGGAATATTATCCCACATTTTAAAAAGAGATACTGCCATTGGTAGCAATGTGGGTGAAAGTGGAAATATATTGCGCTCAGTAAAATAATCCAGAAACAGATAAATGCTGCCAGGGCACGTTTATATGTAGTATCTAAATAATGCTGAATATATAAGCATAGAAAGTAGAATGTGCTTACTGGAGTAGAAAATAATGGAGATAATTAGATCAAACAACCTGCTCATGTAGCATGTAGCATATGTCTAGAAATCTAAGGTAGAGCAGGGCGACAACAGTTGATAATATAATATAATTAGCAATAGTAGTGGACACAGAAAACAGATTTTAGATGTTCTTACAAGATACACAAAAATAGGAAGCTAAGAAGGTACTATATTCATATGCTTGACCATATATATATATATATATATATATATATATATATATATATATTTGGACACCTAAATATATACAATTTTAGAGAAGAAGAAAAAAGAAATTGGCAAATTAATTTTGTGCATGTTAAGATGTTAAGTGTA
>PVKN010003490.1:0-37034 GCA_004027915.1 Capromys pilorides
TGGGAGGCCAAGGCAGAAGGATCCAGTGTTAGAGCCCAGCCTGGACCACCTAGCGATTTAGGGAAACTGTCTCAAAATAAAAAATAAAAAAAGAGGGGGACATAGCTCTTTGTGAAGGCCCTGGATTCAATCCCCAGTATCACAAATAATAATAATAATAATAATAATAATAATAATAATAATAATGTGAAATGTCCCTTCCTTTCTTCTTCCTCTGGAGAGAGGAAGGAGGCAGCAGAGGAGAGAAGCAAGACGGCAAGGAGTAGAGGGCCTGAGAGGACGTTTAACTCGCTCAGTAGAAGGGAGACTTGAAGAGCCACATGCCGTCTGCCCATCGGCCCCTCCACCTGTCCTCTTTTATCCAGAAGGCCAGGGCGGGTCTAGCCCAATGACTGGGCATGACTGGGAGAATTGCCCTGGCACAGGTAAGTATATTTTGGCCTCCCCAAGGCCCTCGCGAGGCCGGGCCATAGTGGTACTGTAGGAGCACGTGCCCTGGAGTAGATTCAAGGCCTCCTGTGCTCACAGCTGCAAGCAGGCAGGGCTGGGTGGGGACCCCGGGCTGGCTCCGGAGCCCCGGCGAGGGCCACGCATTCTTTCTCTGGTCTCAGGTCCCTCTGTGCTGCCGTCTTGCTTGGCTGCCCTCTGTTCCAGGACCTGGACCCCGCTCCTTATCTTCCCAGACCCCAGCACTCTCTCGGCTGTCAGCTCAGACACTGTCCAGGCCTGTGGGCTCAGGGTGCCTCCAGGTGGCTCTGGCTCCCACCGCCCAGGAACCTTGGCCACTGACTTTGACTTGGTGGGCAAAAGCCAAAAATTGTAAATGTAAAAGAAAAGCCAAGTAAACGTACCCCTTCGTGGGCAAAAAGGGAGTTATTTCCAAACACTGTAAACCACCCTGTGACCTCATTAGTCCCAAGTCATTCTAAACAGCCTGCATGGAGAAAGGCCACCTGCAGCTCCACCACATGCCATTCCTCAACTCAGCAGCGACAGGCTCTGTGTCCAACAGCCACAAGTCCCTGCTGTGACGGGACGGGCACTGTTTCTAAACTCCAGGGACATGACGAAGAGCAGCCAGGCAGTGACACACACTTGTCATCTCAGCACTCTGGGAGACTGAGGCAGAAGGATCCATCGCAAGAGTGGGCCCAGCCTGGGAAGTTTAGCAACTTAAAGAGACCTCTCTCAAAAGCAAAAAGTTAAAAAAACAAATGAAAGGGCTGGAGATGTAGTCTAGTGCAAAAGCCCTGCCCGTACTGGGGCAGGAATGGGGGTGGGGAAGTGATGGGTTCAGGGTGCAAGACAGCACGTGGGGCCCAGAGGAGAGAATGCACAGGACTTCCTGACTACAGGGAGAAGAGAGGGGGAACGGAATGGATGGAGGATGCCACTGTGGGCTGCTGTCAGCTCTTGGAATGCGGAGGATGTGGAGGATGCGAAGGATGTGAAGCGGCCTGGAAGCCCAGTCCGTCCTGGCCCTGCCCAGTGGTGTTTGTTTTTTTTAATCTTTTTGAACAGAGAGTCTTGCTCTGCAGTTCAGGCTGGACTTGAGCTTACTTTTTAGCCCAGGCTGGTCTTGAACTCAGATCCTCTTGCCTCAGCCTCCCAACTGCTGGAATTATAGGTGTGCGCCACCACACCTGGCAACTTTTTTTTTCAGCATTATAATTTACAAGATCAACAGTGGTGGGGGTTGGGGGGAGCCGGGTCTGGTGGTGCAAATCAGTAAACTCAGCCCTTGTGAGGCTGAGGCAGGAGGATCATCATGAGTTCAAGGCCAGTCTGGGCAAACATAGCAACACCCTGCTTAAAATACCAAACCAAACCCAAGATGGAGAATCCAACGCCTTTGCCTTTTCCTCCTGCTGTCCCCACTGTCTCCTCCGGAGCCAGCTCTCCAGCAGTGACCATAGCTGCGCCCCTCTGTGTTCCCATCCGGCGCTAAGGAGAGATGCCAACTCTTCCTCTGGGGCTGATGGGGCTGATAGAGGGTCTAACTGGAACCTGAGAGAACAGCATCTCCTGCTGAACACACAGACTGCTTGGTTCCTGGGAAGCAAGACTGCATGCCTGACACCTCGGCGCCTCAGGAGGCTGAGCAGAGGGATCCCAAGTTCGAGCCCACCTGGGAAAGCTAGTGAGCTCTTGTCTCACAGTAAAACTTAAAAGGGCATGGAGATATGGGCCAGCAGCAGAGAAGCCCTGGCTCGGGTGGGCAGAAATAAGAGCAGCCCTTCCCCCTTCCTCCCAGCAGAGATCGGCTTCTCCCCTTTGGTGGGAGGAAACTGCCCATAACTGCTCGGGCCTCGCATCCAGCCAGGAATGGAGAAGATTCCTCTGCCCTGTCTTCTAATCCTTGAAGAACTGGAGATAAGACACAGAAAAGCCCTCTTGCAGTGACAGAGGGGGAAACGCCCGGCTTGTCTGGTTTTTCTGTCTGCTCATAGGTGGGACTTTTTCAAGGTGGCTGGATCTTTTTTTTTTTTTTTTTTTTTTTTTGCAGAACCAGGGATTGAACTCAGGTCCTTGCGCTTGCCAGGAAAGCGCTTATTCTACTGAGCTATCTCCCTGGCCCCAAGGTGGCTGGATTTAGAGTGTGACACTGATATTGAGTCATGGTGTAATGCTAGGATTAAAGATGGGTGGTTACTAAATCAGGCCACGGGTTGGTCTGGCAGCACTCTGCACATAATGGCTTGGATACAAACAAGGGGCAGAAGGCCGCTCTGAAGGCCCCTTATTGCATATGTATATATTTGGTACAGGGTCTCTACTACACAGCAGGCTGGGACTCCTAGTGATCCTCCTGTCTCAGCTTCCTCAGTGCTAGGATTACAGGCGTGCTCCACCATGCCCAGTTTTGGTGGCTGGCTCAGTGTGGGGCCAGCACAGCATGTGACACCAGGGATCGAACCCAGGTCCTTTGCTTGCCAGGCAGGCGCTTAGACCGCCGAGCTACCATCCCAGCCCCTTTGTTGCTCTTGCTACCTGTGGGTGCCGTGAACTTTTCTCCTCTGCAGTGCCCCTCTGCCGTGTCATGCTGCCTTGGAGCCAGCTGATTGTGGCCTGAACCTTCTACACCAGGAGCTCAGTAAACCTTTCCCCCTTAACTTTGGGTGCTGAGTATTTTGTTTCAGCAACGAGAGAAAAGCAACAAAGACAACAGCTCTTTCTTTTCTTATTTTGGTACAGGGTCTTGCTAAGTTGCCCAGGCTGCACTTGAATTTGGGGCCCTCCCCAAACTGTGGGGACCACAGGTGTGTGCCACCTTCCCGGCTGCTTGTCTGTGTTTCAGTCTCCCAGAATGGTGAGAACACTACCCAGTTGGCTCCAACAGTGTGTGTGCCACATTAGTAAATAGAAGCGACCATCCGGAATCCGGGTTCCAGGGGCAGCCCTTCCCTGGCTGGATACAGTGCCAGGTCTGGCTTGGTTTGCCCAAGCAGAGCTGTGTTGTTCAGTGTTCCTGGAAGGATGCAAGCTGGGAAACATCAGTGCTTCCGGGTGCATCTCTAGACAATGAGAAAATTGCCCTTAGCCATTTGCTTCGTTAAATTCACTTTTTTTTTTTTTTTATGACAGGGCCTTGCTATGAAGTTCAGGTTGGCCTTGAGCTCACTTTTGTAGCCCAGACTGGTATCGAACCCGTGCCAATCCTCCTGCCTCAGCCTCACAAGTGCTGAGATTATAAGCGTGTGCCACCATGCCCGGCCCTAAATTCACTTTGAATAGCAGAGCTGCTTAATTTTGTTTCAGAGCCCAGGATTACAAGAAAACAACTCCGACACTACACTGTTTCTTCTTCTTTTTTTTTTTTTTTTTCCGACAGGGTCTCACTACGCAACTGTTTCCTGCCTCCCAAGTGCTGGGGTTACAAGCCCGTGCCATTGTGCCCGGACTCCATCCCGGGCTCAGCGCACCGGGGGGGCGGGGGCAGCGCCACAGGCGGGGCCAAGAACAGAACGCTGACCCCTGTGCGTCCCTAAGCAAGTGCTTAATCCGTTGAGCTATACCCACAGCCCTGCTACCCTGTTTCTTGATCAGTAAAATAGACTCAGTCACAAGACACATAGCAGCTAACGCGACTCGACCAAGGAAGCGGCGGCGGCGCTGTGACCGCGAAGGAAGAACCCTCACTGCTTTCCCCAGATGGACACGCGAATGTGACACCAGCCAGTGTTTTCCTCAACCTAAAATCCTTCCCATGAACGTTTACAGGGAGCAGGAAAATGTAAAAACCAGGAAGGAAGCGAGGGACAGCGATCTCATGGGAAGGAAACAGCTGCCTCACAAAGGCCGGACAGCTCCACCTTCCCTGGAATTCCACTAACTGCTGCGGGCAGCACCCGGAATCCAGTGCCTAGGAATGCTGTGCGGCATTCCTTCCTCCCATTTTCAGCCCTTAAGGATTCCTGAAGAGTTAGTCATTCTCTGTTCCCTCTGCCCCTGGCAAGCGCTGGTCTGCTTTTTTTTTTTGAGGGGCAGGGAGCAGTCCTGGAGATTGAATTTAGGGCCTTGTGCTTGCCAGGCAAATACTCGAGTCGCTGAGCTATCTCCCCAGCCCCTGATCTTTTGTCTTTGTAGATGTACACCTGGATATTTCATACAAGTGGCGTGTACAAATATGAATATACACATGATATAAATATAAATCCCACCATCCGTGATCTTTTGCTCCTGACTCCTTTTACTTAACATGTTTCAAGTTTTATTCTTTGCCAGTGTTTGATTTTCTTTCCTGTGCCTAAGTATGTTCAATGATATACGTATATCATAATGTGGCCTGTGATATGCACTATTTGTTCACTTATACTGGGACAGGCATTTGGGTTGCTTCTGTCATCTATGTATATATTTAGTACAGGGTCTACAGAGCCTCACTACACAGCTCGGATCCTCCTGTTTTCAGCCTCCCAAGCGCTGGGATTTCAGGCATGCACCACTGCCCCGTCTTTCTGTCGCTTGCCCGATGGGCAGAGGTGGTTCTGTGTTTCGTGTCTGAGGCTCTGGGCCACCAAACTCATCTCCACTTCCAGGTCAGTCTTACTCTTTTGAAAGCAATACTTGGTAGGTTACCGGGTACTGTGACACTCAGTGAGTGGTCCCTAACCGTGGCATTGAAGATGAAGTCTGCCGACCAAGCGTGGGGACAGATCTCGATAGAAGGGACCCCAGGACAGACCCTGAGTTTAGGGAATTGCCCTAAGGCCCGTATCCAGTTGTTCAGAGCACAGCCAGCGGTGCTTCTGTGACTGTCATGTTTCCAGCTTTCTGAGAGAGCTGTCTCCTACCTGCCTGCCTGCCCTCCCTCTCCCCCTCCCTCCCTCCCTCCCTCCTTCCTTCCTTTCTTCCACAGTACTAGGGACTGAACCTAGAGCCTCACACATGCAAAGCAAACACTCCACTCACTACTGCAAAGCAAACACTCCACTCACTACTGAGCTCCATTCGCAGGCCACTGGAGACATTTTATTTCACACAGTCTTGCTGCATGGCCCAGGCTGGCCTTGAACATGGCTTCCTCCAGCCTCCGCCTCCCCGGCAGCTGGGGTTACAGGCGTGGCCTGCGTGCTCAGCATCTCCTTTCCTCTGTTCCTGCAGCACCGTCCCTCAGCAGCAGGCCAGTCAACGCTGTCTGCTCAGTCTCCAAAGCCCGTGCATTCTGCAGCCTGTGCTGGGACTCTTGGCAGTGTTGGGAGTCCGGCCCCCTGCTGGAAGCTTATCTTCAAGTAGCCAGATTTTCCCACTCAGGGAACCATTCAATGCGTGCTTAGCTATCGGGCTACAGATTACACTGCTACCATCATCTAAATTTCAGAGGAAGAATTTACCGCTGAGCTCCTACTGTAATCCCTGAGGACTGACAGCAGAAGAAAATCACATTATTCTTCTCTTTCAAGATTTGCATTTTAAAAAGTAAAGGAAGTGTGGTCTTGCACAACTCTTTCAGAAAGTGGAACACTCTGAATAAAAGATGGGCCAGAGCTCTACATGTCTGGGAAGGCAGGCAGGGGCATCGGGACGCAGGCGCTCAACGGTCAGTGGCGACCGGTGGGTGCGGATTCCGGAGAAGCAGACAGGGTAGGGGTCAAGCAGCGCCTCATCGTTCTGGCCTCGTACTGCTTCTTCTACAGGTCAGTCTGCTTGCTTGGACGCGTTTAATTCTTCAAATCCTTGCCAATTGAAAGCAAAGGCAGTGCCAGCACGGTGATGGGCTCGGTCTCCCTTGGGCCGCTTTACCGTTCGTGGCTTCTGCCTTTGCGGATGACGCTGAAGCATTGTGAAACCAGGAAGTTTAATTCTACAGTTCGGAAAAAAATGTTGAAAGTTCAAAGAAAGGTGTGTGAAGCTGAGCAGGGCACTGACTTTAGAAACGGGAGAGTTTGAAAAGGCAAAGATGATTTTGCTACACCCTGGAAACCCTGGGCGGATTTCCTGACAGGTCCAAGGACGGCAACAGAGGGAAGAAACCCCGGGTGCGTGTCCCTCGCTCCCCTCGTCCGAGGAGGTGCAGCCACCGTGGCAGGAGCATTGGGGTAGATGCTATTTTTGTGCCCTAAATAAAGCTTCTGAAAACGTGGCCCAGATATGGTTATATCAATAATCCGTGTTTGTTTAGCTACTTTTAGTATTCATACTGAGTTATCCTCCGTGCGTTTGTCCTCAGCAGTCCCAAATGTGCTTTAGATTTTCGTAGCTCTAAACCCTGAAAAAGTCCGTAATGGGTTTCAGACACACCACAAGACCACCTACAGGGAAGAGCACTCTTTTATGGGCCCTTGTGCCACTGTGGCTTGGGCAGCTGATGCGCGCCCCACATGAAAGAGGTGCTCCCCGAGGGTGAGCATGGGGTTCCTAGGGCTGAGTGCGGCAGCGCGCAACTGCACCCCCAGCGCTCAGGCGGCTGAGGCAGGAGGACCGCAGGCTTAAGGCCAGCCAACAGCTGCTTAGCAAGACGCCTCTTGCCAGCAACAAGGAGCCAATGTGGACACTGAGTGAAAAGCACATAGAAGCTCTCTACATTCTCTTTGCAATTTCCTCTAACTCTGTAACTCTGTCCCCCCCTCAGAAATCAATATGCAACAGGGTTTGGGGAGATAGCTCAATAGAGTAAGTGCCTGCTTGGCACGCGCAAGGGCCTGAGTTCAAGCCCCAGCTCCGGAAAAAAAAGAAAATAAATCAATATGCAGATATGCCCAAAATAACTGAACACAAAATCCCAAACAGATACAGGTGCATGGATAACAGCGCTGGTCACAACGGCCCACATGTGAAAGCAACCCAAGGGACCATCTGCAGGTGAAGAGACATTAGCTCAGTGGTCTAAGCGCCTGCCTGGCAAGCACAAGGACCAGGATTCAATCCCAGGTATCACATACCGTGCTGGCCCCAGAAATCGGGAATGGTGGCACACACCTATAATCCCAGCACTGGGGAGGCTGAGACAGGAGGATCACTATGAGTCCAAGTTGCATAGTGAGACCCTGTACCAAATAAATAATTTTTTTTTTTTCAGAGCCAGGGATTGAACTCAGGCCCTTGCACCTGCCAGGCAAGCACTTATTCTACTGAGTTATCTCCCCAGTCCCAATAAACAAATTTTAAAAAAAGAAACATTGATTTTTTTTTTATATTCACTTTACTATACGTTGGCCGTCTCCTTTAGTCCAGCTGCAGTGGGAGCTGTGGCTTGGTTGTGGTTTTGGTGATTGACTGTCACTCTCACAGGTTTTGTAGGGGCTGAGTTGGAAGAGGGAAAGGCTATGGGCAGGGAGGGTCCCCTTGCATTCACCTCTGCCCCTTTCCCAGGATGAGGTGATATTTTAATACCACACGGGGCAAGAAGAAGGGCAAAGGCTTCTATTTACTCTCCCGGCTAGAGGGCCGGCAATCTTGAGGCCAAGGAGCAAATGCGGTCTGGCTAACTGATAAACGGGGGGCTTTGGCTTTGACCGTGGGCCCGCTGACACAACGTGAGCTGGACATCGGCTACCTCATCTCTGCATGCCGGCCTCCCCTAGGACAGAAAAAGCTGTCATGAGGACAGTCTGAGTCCCAGGTCACTGGCGGTCAACACAGACACTGTGTCTAAAAGTCCTTGGAACGCTTACGTATATTCCCTGGCGCTGTAACAAAATACACGGAGCCAGGTGTGGAGGCGCACGCCTGTAATCCGAGTGCTCTGGGAGACTGAGAGAAGAAGATCGCTAGTTTGAAGCCAACCAGGCAATTTACGGCGACCCCATGCAAGATAAATAAAAGCAGGCCTGGGGCTGTGACTCAGGCCTAGAGCGCCCCCTGGGCTCAATCCCGGTACCACACTCCTATTTCCCAAAAGAAAATTTAGGGAACACATTCAAACCAGGGCACTCCCCCAAATCCACAGCTGTAGGTCCACTCTGATCAGGACTGCCCAGCTGTTACTGTGTACCCTTGCTGTAGGGACATAGCCTCTTTCTCCCTGGGACCCAGATTCCCCTCCTGTTGGGGTGCAAAGTGGCCCAGGTCCAGCAACTGGGCAAGGAATCCTGGCTATGCACTGCTGACAAAGTATTTAGCCTCTCTTCTGATGCCATTGGTTAGAACCTTGAAGACTGGCCGCCTATCTTGCCCCGAAGGAAGCCAGCCTTCACCGACCATCCCTAGGGTGCTCTGTGGATCACAGAACCCTAGTTAGCGTTCTGACCTTGCTGCGCCTTACAACTTTTGTGCCACATGTGTTTAGGTGGCCAAGTGTCCCGTCTTTGTGATACTGGGACCTTACTAGCATCTCCACTGATAATAAGGAGCCCCAGTCTTTGCGTGCATCTCCTGCTGCCAGTTCTGGCCCACAGAGGCCCATGGGGAGCTTTTGGACTGGTTTGCTTCAGAGCCTTCCCTGTTGTTCTGCGAAGAGCACTCCCTGGGCCATCCTGGGTGGCGGTTCCCTGGTGGCGTGGTCGTCAGCCCCGGGCTGTATGCACTTTGGCATCTCCTTGCAGGAGTTACTGATTTATTTATTTTTTTTATTTTTTTTTTTTTCTGATTTATTTTTAACCATGCTGAGCATTCATCTCTGTTATGTGTGCTCTCTTACGAGAGACAGGGTTCTCTTTGCCAGTTAGCCGGAGGGCGATCTAGTTGCAAAAGCTACTGTAGAATCAGCTTCTAGCGCATCTGCTTCACTTACCATGGGTTGTCATTGGTTTCTTTGAACTTCTGAAAGCCATTGTAAAAGTATGTCAGCACGATCTTTCAGGATCCTTGCTAAGGGGGTCTTAGTTTTTGTTGCTGTGACAAAATACTTGAGGCTGGGTGATGAATAAAAGAACAAGATTTGTTTAGATCACAGTTGTGGTGGGTTTCACTTGTTCTTGTTATTTTATTTTGTCTTTTTGAGGTCAGGTTAGCCTTGAGCTCACTTTGTAGTCCAGGCTGACCTTGAACACTCAAAAGATCCTCCTGCCTCGGCCTCCCAAGTGCTAGAATCACAAGCATGTGCTACCTCACCTGTCCTGTTCTTGCTTTTTTTTTTTTCTTCTGGGACTGGAGTTCAAACTCACAACCTTGTACTTGCCAGGCAGGCACTTGTGCCATGGAGCTATCTCCCCGGCCCCAGTTCTTGCTATTTTCAAAAAGGGCTTTGCTACATGGCCCAGACTGACCACGAGGTTCGAATGATCCTCCTGCCTCAGCCTTCTGAGAAGCTCCATAAGTAGGTGCCACTGTGCCTCGCTTAGCTGACAGTTTTGGAGACTACAAGGCCAAGGTTGGGGAATCCCAACTTCATGGTCACCTCACAAGGGGGCCAAAGGCATGGTAGTGAAAGGTATAAGAGAGGATCTCAGGGCGAGGCAGGAAGCCAGAGAGCCGGGAGGGCTTGGCCTCGCTCTTTTGCAACAACTCTACTCGGGCCAGGACTGAGGTCCCGCAAGGGCTGCGCTAACCCTTGCCGAGTAGTACAGCAGCTGCTTCATGCTTCCCCCGGGTCCACCTCATGAAGGGTCCACTGTCTCTCACCACCACCCCGGGGTCCTTTCCAGCACAGAACCCCAGGCCTATCCAGCCATGGAGCACAGCCGGGTCACTCCTCCTGCTCACCCCCAAGATCCGTCCCTACACACTGTCCCGGCTTTTGCTGGCCAGGTTCTGCCGCTCCTTGCGAATCCTGTCCTTTCCCCAAGTGGACGGCCCTGGCTCGGCTATCAAGTGACAGAACGTGCATCCTTGGTCTTGTGTTAGGAGCGGGGCCTGTCGCTGCCGGGGAAGGCAGGAGGCGTTACATCGTGTGCAGGCCAGGCGGTGGGTACTGTTTACAAGGAGGGCGGGTGAGAAGACACGAGCTCAGGCACCTGAGGGCTCAGCATCCCGTGCCCATGGACCCAGAAGCCCCTGCTCCTTACCTGGGCGCGCCCATCCAGTGCTGCGAGGGGTCTGACGTCTACAGAGGCAGTGTCAGGCGCCTGCTCAGCCTCCTCAGAAGAGCTGCGCTTGGGGAGATTCCCAGGCCTGACCCTCGCGCAGCCCAGGAGCGACCTCCCCACTTGATGATGGAGACCCTGAGTCTGTAGCTTCTCCCGGGGACTGACTGCTCCATGACACAGCGACCTCGTTCCACTTAGCCGTCCTCTTCTCGCAGCGCTGTAGGGTCTGTGAGTTCCTTCTAGTTCGCCCACAGTTGCTTTTGGCGACTGCATCTCTGCTGTTCACCGCGGCTGCCGGTGCTCCAGCCCCAGGCAAGACCAGCGATGATGGGCTTCTTGCGCCAGACAGGGGTGATCCAGTTGCACTTCGCCACTGCAGCCGCCGTCTGGAGCTGCGGCCAGCACACGCTGAACTGGGTCCAGCCTCGCCTGGAGCTGCTGCCTCAGTGCCAGTTGGGGCTGGCTTGGGAGCTCAGCATGGGTGGCCATTAAGAAAAGACTGAGACAATGGTTCAGCAAAGGCAATGTCTTGGAGGAATTCTCCAAAATTAGAAGAGCCTTTCAGAGCTGTCCCCACAGGCGCCCAAGGACCAGGACTTCATGTGCTTAAATTAACTACCCTTGACTGGAGGCTGGCAAGCTCTGGAATAGGGGGTGGGGTGGGCAAGGACAGCTCAGCTGGGCGCCACCGACACTCCGGGAATAAACCTTTTGCTCCTGAGGAAGGCTATCTATCGGGTGGCGCTCTGAACAGCCAAAGCAGCACCAGAAGGCTGGGCGTGACAGCACAGCTGAAATCCCGGCACTCACAGAGGCTAAGGCAGGAGGATCACAAATCCATACCTAGCCTAGGAGATTTAGTGAGAACTTGGTTCAAAATTAAAAATAACAGTTGAATTACTAGGGACGTAGCTTTGCACAAAGGCTTAGTCTTTCCTATGAAATACAGAGACTGACAGCAGCCAGGGAAAAGAGAACATGCACTTCCTGCGAAGTCCTTGGCACGGCAGAGCGGAGGCGGACAAGGCCCTGGTCTATCTCCCACAAATGGAGCTTTTCAGATTTTTTGGGGGGATACTGGGAAATAAACTGATGATCTCCCACTTGCCAGACACTGTGCCGCTAAGCTATACTTCCAGCAAGCATTTCAGACTGTTGAAACTATTGTGTTGACAAACAAGAAGAAACTCATGGAATTTGGGAAGCAACAAGTTTGGGGGGAAAAACACTTTTTTTAATGCTTTCTTTTTTTTTTTGCGGGGGTGGGGGGAGGTCTAGGGTGGATTTATTCTCAGGGAGAAAAAAATAAAATAAAACTCTAGTATTAACTCTCAGGGGCTGGGGAGATAGCTCAGGGGCACAAGTACAAGTACCTGCCTGGTAAGTGCAAGGTCCTCAGTTCGATCCCTGGTTCTGCTACACAAATAAATAGGAAGTATAATGGTTTAAAAAGATTATTAGGAAAAAAAAATAAAAAGATTATTAGGAGCCAGGGAGATAGCTAAGTAGAATAAGTGCTTGCCTGGCAAGTGCAGGGTCCTGAGTTCAATCCCTGGTACCGCAAATAAATAAATTAAAAAGATTATTAGATGAAACAATTTAATTTAATGAGCTAATGGTTTCTACTATGTACATGGCCACTGTAAAAATAAATATAGCCTCCAACCTTACTGAAAGTAGCAAGGGGACAAAGCTGTTCAAAAAATGTCACTATTTCAATATAACAAATATTAAGCTCCAGGTTAGCAATGTTGCTTTGTAGCTACTAAAAAAATAAGAACTTGACCTTCATGAAGCAACATCAACTCCAACATCGACATCTCTAACCTCAAAATGCGACACTAGCGAAGAGCACACTTTAGCCGTGTTAGCCCTGGCCCTAGAGGACACAGCTCTTGCCTGCCTGGTAAGCCCCGTGCTCTTCGGTGGTACTTCCGGCAGGAGCAGTGGTTCACAAAGTGTGCTCCGGGGCCCAGGTAGCGTTGGATCACCTGAGAACTTGGAAAGGTTCTGGGGCTCTAGGCCTGGGGTGCGTATGCGCGGATGCGTAGAGCCAGAAAGCCCAGCAGCCCACCGGCGGCAATCCCTACAAGGTGTTCTGAGGCACGCTGCGTCACAGCACCCGGGCTGGTCACAGCCATAGTGAGGCACCAACCACGCTGGAGAGGATTCAGGTAGGAAAAAAAGCATGCTGGCTTTTGAAACATACAATTTTCTCATTATTTACAAATGGGCTTAACCAGGATTTGAATTTTTTGTTGTTGTTGTTGCTAATTTTTATGTATTTGGTACAGGATCTCACTCCAACTTGTAGCAATCCTCCTGTTTCAGCCTTCCCAGCGCTGGGACTATAGGCTCAACATGCTTAAGGGTGGGGCCAGTGGGGCATGTAGTATTAGGGATCGAACCCCAGTCACTGTGCTTAAGCAGGGGCTTAGTCCACTGAGCTATCTTGCTGGCCCAGGATTTGAAAATTTATGTCTACATAAAAACTATGCAGAGCTCTTGTGAGGCTGTAAACAGGTGGATCACGAGTCCGATCTAGTAGCGAGGCCCTGAGCATCTGTAGACCCGTCCCTAAAATATAAAACAAACATGCAGCCGTTTATAGGGGGTTTGTAGCCATCAAAATTTGTAAGCAACCAAGATGTCTGTCAGTAGGTAAAGGGGTAGATTGTGGTGCACACGGACAAAGGAATATGACTTGCAAGATGAAATGAGCTCCCAAGTCAGGTGGAGACTGGGGAGAAACGGAAACAGTAAATAAAAGCAGCCCGCCTGAAAAGCCTGGATACTATCTGATTCCAATAATGTGACTTTCTGAAAAAGGCAAAATTATAAAGACAGTAAAAAGGAGTTTGGGGTTATTCTTCTGGTGTTCTCAAGAAAGCATTCCAAAGCCAGGGGCGTGGTACACACCTGTAATTGTAGCATTTAGGAAGCTGAGGCAAGAGGAGCACCTCAAGTTTGAGGCCAGCCTGGGCTACAAAGTGAATCTGAGGCCAGCCTGAACTGCAGAGACCCTGTCTAGGGTAAAAAAAAAAAAAAAAAAAAAAAAAATCAAATCAAAAATCAAGAGAGCACCCTGGATACTGGTAGAATAAAATAATGGCTACTTGCGCCCAACTCCCCAGGACGAATGTATTATATATCTTATGTACCCAAATACCAATGTGTTAATAAAGTACGGATACATGTATGTGTGGCTGAAATCGGAGAATGCACGCTCACGGGGTGCCCGCCATCCCAGTGCGGCTCACCTATCCTAGCCCACGCATCACTATAGGGTGAGGTGGGCAGCGGGAGGCTGCACAAGCGTAGAAGCGAGGGCCTCACGAGTACTTTTCCGACCCTCCGCTCAGCTCTGCACAAACTGTTCTCAAGTCTAGTGAAAAAATAAACCAGAGACTGGGTATGGAGGCACGCGCCTGTAATCCCAGCCAGCTCTTGGGAGGCTGTAAACAGGTGGATCACTACGAGTGCCATCTAGTTGTGAGACCCTCACAAAAGTAAATAAATAAATAAATAAGCAAACAAACCAAATAGCTGGCTTTACAGATGGTTTTAGAAAGATGAAAATTACACTTTAAGGAAGAAAACTGAAAAGTGACCTTTTCAGTATGAGTTTATTCTCTTGGTTTTCTTAAATACCCACAAATTATTATTTTTATTGCTGCAATATCCAGAAGCTGAAAACAATTTAAAACAGGTGTTTTATTATACATTTAATACTTAGAATGGAACTGTATGAGTTGTTTTTTTTTTTAAATTTTATTTATTTATTTGTTTGCTTGTTGTGTTTATTTTATTTATTTTGTGGCTGGCTCAGCCTGCCCTGGTGGTGGGGGCTGGCGCAGCATGTGGTGCCGGGGATCGAACCGCAGTCCCTGCAGTTGCCTGAGCTTTCCTAAGCAGGCGCTTTAGACCACTGAACCATCTCGCCGGCCCCGGAACTGTATGAGTTTTAAA
Organism: Capromys pilorides; assembly: GCA_004027915.1. Lineage (NCBI taxonomy): Eukaryota > Metazoa > Chordata > Mammalia > Rodentia > Capromyidae > Capromys > Capromys pilorides. The sequence goes on from PVKN010003490.1 coordinate 14,376, forward strand.
GGTGAGTTTTTCAATGCTTTAATAATAAGCACATGGAAATTGAAGATAATTATATCAACAGCTCTTGGACTCTAATAAAAACATAAATTACAAGGTAAAACATGGTAATTCATAGAGACAAACAATAGCTCAATGCCTCATCTGCTGGTTAATGAACAAAGGAAACAATTCTGAATTACATACGGTCTTCCTCATAGTTAAAGCACAGTAGTTCTATCCTTTCACGAATGCTTTAAGGTCCAAAATGTAAAACGGTATTCACTTAGGTTCTGAACATCTCCAATCTTGACTACCTTATGCTAATAATGCTAACACTTAAGAAATTGGTAGGGGCTGGGGATATAGCTCAGTGGCATAAGCACCTGCCTGGCAAGCTCAAGGTCCTGAGTTCAATCCCCAGTACCGCAAAAAAAAAAAAAAAAAAAAAAAAAAAAAAAAAAAAAAAAAAAAAAGAAATTGGTAAATCATCAGTCTGCTTAGTATGAGAGGACAAAGCATCAATCACGTAAGCAGCCTATCAAGTGAGATCTGGTTACCAGAACACAGGAGTAAAAGGCACCACTCCATACTCCAGGAGAGCCGAGCACTTCATGGCAATTCCTAGCTAGGTGGCTCAGGTTTGCCAGCCCAAGCTACATTCAAATAACAACTTTGTTTACCACTCAACAGCACAAAATGACTTCTTTACCTTTCAGTCAAAACTAAAGCCATATTTTTATTACTTGAGTGAATTTAAACAGTAGTGAACTGGCTGTATTTTGGGTTAGTTTTTTAAAGATAAGTGATAGCAGATGGTGATGTGACCAATGCAGAGCATTTCCAAAGAACAGAATTAATCTAGTGTATAACAGCATTATTCATGGTTTAGAACACAATTACAGAAATCCCACAATTGTCCATTAAGTGGGAAATTATGAAAAATACCATTTGTAGAATGCATCGTTTTTCTCTTTAACTGGATTTTTTAAAGTAGACCTCACTTTCATTTAAACATCACTTTAAATAACTTTCTAACATTGCTTCGTTTTTCTATGAAATAAATCAAATTAAAAAAACTTCCAAAATTTGCTCCTAGTAAGTGACCTCAGATGGTTTTGATGCTAAATAACTATTTTGTTTAAAAAAAGGAAGCCTCTTTCATCTAATGAGTGGCCTGAAGTGTCATATTTTTAAGCATTAAAAACTGTTAGGTCATCCAAAATCACATAATAGAGCTGGGCTGGTAAGATGGCTCAGCAGTCTAAAGCGCCTTGCTTAGATAAGCTTAGGCAACCACACGGACCGCAGATTGATCCCCAGCACCACATGCTGCATCAGCCCCACCCCTAGGGCGGGCTCAGTAGGCCATAACATTAAAAAAAAAAAAAAAAAGATATGTAATAGAGCTAAGGTTGCTAGAGGAAATGAATTTGGAATTTTGATGGTATGAGTGGTATAATGAGACCTACAAACACAAGGAAGTTTTATGAAAACCATTTTCAAAAACAGTAGTAGAGCTAGATGTGGTGGTGCACACCTGTAATCCCAGCAACTGGGGGGCAGAGGCAGGATTGCTCTAAATTTGAAAACAGCCCAGGAGATATGGTGAGTTCAAGGCCAGCCTGGATTACTAGTGAAACTCTGTCTCAAAAAAACAAACCAAACAAAAGAGAACCGAAGTTAGGTGGTGGTGGCGGTGGCAAGGACAGCCCAGACACGGTGTTATCTCCACACAGAGCAGACTGTGTTGGCAGTGTCGCCTGATTTCATTGACAACTGGCTAAGTCAGGGGAAGGAGGATAAAAGTGATCAAACCAGTATGACTGAAGACAGTCTGAGTAAAAGAACAGTCTTGCCCACGCATAGTGGCACATGCCTGGAACCCAAGCACTCAGGAGGCTGCAGCAGGAGGATCCTGTCAGTTTAAAGCCAGCCAGAGCTACATAGTGAGTTCAAGGCCAGCTTGAACTACAGTGAGACCCTGTCTCAAAGAAACACACCCTCTCTGCCAAAGAATGTCTACAGGCTACCAGGTCACGCCATGCACATCCCACCTAGACTTTCTGCCACAACACCAAAGTACATATCACAACTCTATCCCAAATGTTCTTGTATGCTCAACGCTTTTTCCTTCCACTAAGTCACCAACAGCTCCATGATGACTGATTTAAAATCCACGTGGTTGGGCACAGCTGAACACACCTGCATGCCCGGTGACTTGGGAGGAGGCAAGAGAGTGGAACAACTGAGGCCAGCATGGGCAACTGGGACTATCTCAAAAACCAAAAAAAGGGCTCAGTAATTCAGTGCATCCTAAGTTCAAGCCTCAGTACTGCAACACAGAAAACAAAAGCAAAAAACACTTGTGAAACCGCTACACTGCAAAAGTTTAGAAGCAGAAATAACTATAGAAGGTAAATCCACATATGCTGCTTTTATTATATTGTTGTTAGTTGATGAAAACAAATAGCTAAAGAGTTTTCCAGTGACAGAAAAACATACTTGGGCAAGTTATGACACAATGTGTGTGTGTATTCAGATAATAGAAACATTTATTTTTGCACCAACTGAAAATACAGGGTTAATAATGAAACTTGGGAACAGAAAGGTCAAAGGGATCCTGAAACACATTCACTATTTCAAAACCTTAGAAAAAAGAACAAAGAATAGGAAAAAACAAAAACAAACCGAAGAAAACAACATATACACCATGATACCAGTCTTTCTTTTTTTTTTTTTTTTAAGGACTTCCTATTTTCTCTCCTTTTAAAAGCATTAAGACCCTTATTGTAGATTATGTATCATCTCCTCTTTGGCTATGAGGTGTGTGGTTTTGTTCACCAGAGACATCAACGAGTTCAGTTTCTGAGACCAGTCATTCAATAAATTATTTGGATCCTTGGGTCTCTGGAAGTTGATAATTCCTGCCAACCGGTCAACTTTAGCAAAGATGGTCTTGTTAACTACCAGATTTGACAGAAAAGCCTCTGACTCCTGCAAGAAAGAAAGACAAGCTAGACTGAGATTCACTACAGATGACAAACAAATCTTTTTTTTTTTTTTTAACTTTACTTGTTTATTTATGTTATGGCCTGCTCAGCCCGCCCTGGTGGTGAAGCTGGCGTGCAGCACGTAGTGCTGGGGATTGAACTATGGTCCCTGCAGTTGCCTAAGCAGGCGCTTTAGACCGCTGAACTATCTCGCTGGCCCCTCAATTTTCTTTTTTCAGGACTGGGGTTCGAACTCACGATCTTGCACTTGCCAGGCAGGCACTTGTGCCACGGAGCTATCTCCCCAGCCCCCAGATGATGAACAAATCTTAAGCACTCTTAAAACTCTTCAAAATATAGAGCTAAACTTCATTATTAATAGCAACTGCGGATGCAACGCCTTACTTCTAAGGACTCGGTGCTGCCATCCACAAGTGAGAACCAACCACCCAAGGCTCAAGTCTTTTCTCCATAGCTGTGATTCTTCCTTTTCAGTTAAACTGTGACAGCAACTTTTTTTTTTTTTTCATTTTATGTATTTGGTACAGGGTCTCATATGCAGCTCAGACTTGTTCGTAGAGATCCTCCTGTTTTCAGCCTCCCCAGCCCCTGGTCCCTGCGCTTGCCAAAGTAGGCGCTTAGCCCACTATCTTACTGGCCCTTGTGACAGCAACTTTTGATGAAAGAAACAGCTCTCCGGGCCATGCCCCCACACAGTTAATGCCTACGTCTCCACACGCAGCCTTGGGTCCACAGGAAACACAAGTCTGGTGCAGCGCTGCTCTAACAAGTCCTCTGCAGGCGAAGCACAGCCGAGGCCGCCTCCCACATTTGTACTGATTTTGTACACACTCTGAACTTCACACGGATCAGCACAGAACTAATACTTGAGTAAAAGGCTGCGTAGTATTGAGGACGGAATCGGTACCATTGAGCTGCAGCCCAAGCCCCTAAGGTTTTCTCTGGTGTAAATACTATTAATGTAATGGTAAACTTACTATTTACATTATATTTTGGGACTCAAGCTAATTTGGAAAACTTTCTACTGCCCAAATTTAAATAATACATTTTTTCTACTCGAGTTTTACAAGCTGACTGATACCCAAAGGAACGGTTAACCCCGACAAAGATGCTCACTACTCACGTCAACAGACAGATCCAGAAGCTGTGCCATCCTTTTCATTGTGATCCGAGTGTAGTACTTGGCCATTATTCTAATATTCTGGGGGCGGGACAGAGGGCAGAGGACACACAGTTGTCAGTAAGGGTGGAAGGCCACTCATCTTCATATCCAACAAGTTCACTCACAGTGTCAGGCTCTGCCCACTACTAGAATGAAGCTGGTTCTAAATTTTTTTTTTGTTTTTAGGGCCAGGAAAGGAACTCAGGATCTTGTACTTGTCAGGTGCTAGGCTACTGATCTATATGTCCCTGGCCTGGTTCAAAATTCCAAAAACAAACAAAAAAAAAAAACAAACAAAAAAGAAAGAATGAAAAAGAAAACAACAGCTTGGCTGGGGAGATAGCTCCATTGCAGAAGTGCCTCCCTGGCAAGTGCCAGGTCGTGAGTTCAAACCCTGTTCCTGCCCCCCCGCAAGCCAAAAACAAAGCCTAAACACTGAGATATTTTGATTTCTGAATTATTGTGAGTATTTTACATAATTTTTTTTGTCAGACAAGCACTTATACTATCACTAAGCTATCTCCCCAGCTCCTGACATAATTCTTGAAGTACGCAGTCTAGTAATAAGCTTGTTTTCACTAGGTTGTGGTTAATGGCAAAAGTACTAAAATATTTGTGCTGAGTGCAAAAAGCTAAAGTTTCTCCTTATTTGTGGGTCTGAGCAAGGTCTCACGTAAAATTGCTATGTAGGGAGGCTGGTCTGGAACTTGCAATTCCCCTGCCTCAGCCACACAACTGCCGCGACTGCAGGTGTACGCTCTGGCTGACGCAAGTATTTTAAAGGCTAAAACTCAAAACACACACACATACATATATACGTATGTACATACATCCATACATAAAACAGAAAGAATCTCAAAATGTTTATCACTTACATCCTTGTCGTTATGTAAGGGTAACTGCAAACTACGTTCGTTTGTTTCTTTCTTTTTTGTTTTTTTTTTGAGACAGGGGCCCACTGTGCAGCTCAGGCTGGCCTTGAGCTCACTTTGTAACTCAGCCTGACCTTGAACTCGCAACAATCCTTCTGCCTCAGCCTCCCAAGTGCTGGGATTACAGGTGTGCGCCACCACATCCGGCTAACATTTCCTAATTTCCAGTGGCAATGGTAAAATTAGAAACAGAGAGTCCCCTTTATTCTTAGTGTTCTCAGCAAAACACCAAAGCCTACATGAACAAATGAGGACTGAGGGCAGAAACAAAAACCGAAGCAGCTGCCCTCTGCTCTCCAGCAGGACTGCCACTAACGCCAGCCTCCTAGGAAGCCTGAGCTGCCCTCTGTGCTTCCCGTCCTTCCCCTCTGCTCTTGTCTGGTTTGTTGACACGGCTCTTGCTGCATAGTTGAGGCTGGGCTTGAGCTCGCAGCCAATCCTCTGGCCTCAGCCTGCTGAGAGCTGACTAGAGGCATGGCCCCTGCACTGCTTGATTTACTCTTTATGGTGAATTTACGGCTGGCTGCTGACTCCCTCCCTTAGTCCAGCGCCAGGGCCCCTCCTCCTCAGGCTCTGCTCTCGCCTGCTGCTTCCATTCAAATGCTCACTGCCATCACCGAGTGGGCTGCCTCACCTTCGGGCACCATTCACACTCACAGGGAAACTCTAACCTGGAACTGCATTTAGTTACAAGTTTTCATTACTGGGGTACACACACCTGTTTATGATTTTCCCAGACCACCAGTTTCTCGTGGAGCTTCCGGATTCCCCAGTGGTCTGTGCCAGACTCAGGGCCTGCTGTCTCTGTCTGCCTGGCAATTATATCCTCTTCTTTTCTTTTAGTTTTGTCTTTTTGAGACAGGGTCTGGCTATGCAGTCCAGGCTGGTCTTGAACTCACAGAGATCCTACTGCCTCAGCCTCCCAAGTGCCGGAATCACAGGTGTGTTCCACCACACCCAGCTACATCTCCTTGAGTCTTACCACCCTCCTCAATTCCTTCATCCTCTAGGCTGACCTTGCATGGGAAAGCCAATCAACTGCATTCTCTGCACACCTGTACCAAGACACCTTAATATTTTTTGTTTGTAACTATCTTTCCCCATGATTTTTAATCTTTTTTTCTTTTTTTTTTGGTGGTGGTACCAGGGATTGAACTGAGGACCTTGCACTTGCCAGGCAAGCACTTATTCCACTGAGCTATGTCCCTGGCCCCCATGATCATTAATCTTCAAGGGAGAGGGCATGCCTTGTTCTCCCATGTGCCCAGCATTTAGTACAGTATCTGGTAGAGAAAGCTCCTGAGATTTTTTTTTTTGTCTTTTTGAGACAGGGTCTCACTGTGCAGTTCAGGCTGGCCTTGAGCTCACTTTTGTAGCCCAGGCAGTTCTCCAACTCACACGAATCCTCCTGCCTCAGCCTTCCAAACGCTGGGATTATAGGTGTGAGCCACCACACCCAGCCTAAGAAATATATGAATAATGTATTTACATGAATAAATGAATGGCCTAATTCAGTTTACAGTGATGCTAAGAAGATCACAGCTCAGGTTTAAGGTATATAAGCCATTTCCAAGATAGCAAGTGAGTATCAAAGTGAAACACCCCACTCCACTGTGTAGTTTTCTGGGCTTGAACTCCCACAGCTTCCTGAGTAGCTAAGACCATAGGTACATCCAGAAGGCATGGCCTTGTAAACCTCCTGGTTTATAAGTCCATATTCTTGAGATGTCCTCCCAAAATGAAACATGTTGCAATATAGTTATTTTTTCTAAGAAGCCAAAAATGCTAAATAACTTGTTACAATAAAAAAAATAATAATAACAATAGCCGGGCATGGTGGTGCACGCCTGTAATTCCAGCACTTGGGTGGCTGAGGCAGGAGGATTGAAGTGTAGAAAAAGACAAAACGGCTGGGATAAATTCTAATATGCTTGGGGAAACAGTGAACATCTGAACCACAAAAGTACATTCCTCAATGTAGGGCCTAGGGGAAAATTTAACAACTAAAAACATAACATCCAAAAGGAACTACAGATTATCAAATCTATACAACAAAAATTCATAGTAGTACACACCTATAATCTCAGCTACTTAGGAGACTGAGGTGCGAAGAGCGTAAGCTGAAGCAAGAACCTGTCTCCAAATTTTTTAAAAAAGGGTGGGGGTGAAAAAGTAGCTTACTGTGAAGGCTCTGAGTTCAATCCCCAATTACACCAAAAAAAAAAGTTTATGCTCAAAATTATCAAAGTTCAATTTGAAGATGATCCAGGAAAATAAATTGACTAAAGATTAGAAGAGAAAATGTCATTTCTACCATGCAGATCCTTACATGTTCAACAACTCTGTTCTTCAAATCTTTCCACCTTTTTTCACCATCTTCTGTTGAGGCAAAAACATCTGTGGCAGGACTCTCGAGGGAGCCTTTCCTTAATTCCATTCCGTAGTCCTCCACAAGTGTGGACCAGCGCATTAACTCCATCGTGGTGAAAAGCTTCAGGAGGTCCCTGTGAACAGTATAAAGCTTAATGTTCCAACCCTGCAAAAATTAAACATTATCTAACGGACTTAACAACCACCGCTTCAAGTCTGAAACTTTCTGAGCCCCATTATGATGTCATAAGTGGCAATTTCTACACTGGCTTCACATACTGAAGGTGGCTGTCATCTGATGAGGACGATGAACTGAGGCACGAGTGATTGCTGGCTGGAAGCACACAAACTCGGGAACCATGCTGATGCTTTTCCACTCTATACAAACTTCATTTTATAAATAATTTCTAAAACACTGTATAGGGGCCGGGAAGATAGCTCTGTGGCACAAGTGCCTGCCGGGCAAGTGTAAGATCGTGAGTTTGAACCCCGGTCCCACAAAAAAATAAATAAGTAAATAAATAAAACGTTGTATAGATTTATCTTCAGGCTATGTATATGTGGTCTATACGACACGATTCTGTATTTACACTTGGGATTCAACCTCAATTATTAGGTACACAAAATATTTCAAAATCTGGGGGGAAACATCTGAAATTGGAAACACTTTTTTTTTTTTTTTAATTTTATTTATTTATTTATTTGTTTGCTTGTTGTGTTTGTTTGTTTCTTTTTATTTATTCATTTTGTGGCTGGCTCAGCCTGCCCCGGTGGTGGCGCTGGCGCAGCATGTGGTGCCGGGAATCGAACTGCAGTCCCCGCAGTTGCCTGAGCCCTCCTAAGCAGGCGCTTTAGACCACTGAACCATCTCGCCGGCCCCTGGAAACACTTTTGATCCCAAGTATTTCACATAAGAGATTCTCCGCATGCATAACAATAGCATGTAAAAAAAAATAAAAGACTATTTTTATACATTTTTATTTAGAACAAAAGCCTGACTGTTACTTATTCTACCAACTTCTTTTCCCACAGTTCCCTTAGTTAACATCTGCTCTCCTCTCTTTGGGACTACGTTTGTTCATCTTTGAAATAATTGCACATACACTCAATGAACAAACAAAACAAAAATAACACTCAATAATTAAAAGTCTGTCATGTCGACAATGCAGCTTGGTTTTTTTTTTCTTCCTGGTACTGGGGAGTGAACTCAGGACCATGTGCTCATCAGGCAGGTGCCTATGCAACTGAGCTATCTACCCAGTCCTTTGTTTCATAGACAACAGATTTTTGGAACATATTTTTGAAATATACATATATTTGTTGTTGCTGTTTAGAAGTGTATATTTCCAAAAATTACTAAGTCCTATACTTTAATGGCAACACTTTATAAAGCAATTAACCAAAAGCAAATTAAACTCGGTAAGCAGTTTAGAATAAAGTGTTATAATCTCATCATTTTTTATCTTAAAGGCAAAAATAAAAAGACAATTTCAGGGGCTGGCGAGATGGCTCAGCAGTCTAAAGCACCTGCTTAGGAAAGCTTAAGTAACTGCAGGGACCGTGGTTTGATCCCAGCACCACATGCTGCGCCAGCCCCACCCCCAGGGCAAGCTGAGCTGGCCATAGCAGAAATACATAAAGTTAAAAAAAAAAAAAAAAAGATGTGTGCTGCTCATATATCAGCTCCTAACCAGGAACGCAATTGTTATGTACTGCAAACACATACTATTAAGAATGTGTGTGTGTGTGTGTGTGTATACACACACACACACACACTTTTAGACAGGGCCTTGCTATGCAGCTCAGGCTGGCCTTGAGCTCACTTTGCAGCCCAGGCTAGTCTTGAACTCACAATGATCTTCCTGTCTCAGGCTTTCAAGTGCTGGGATTACAGGGTACACCACCACAACTGGTAAGAACACAATTTTTTAAAAATAGTACGTCTACTGAGAATAGTATGCTAAATACAAAATCACTTACTTGTATTTGGGAATTTCTTCTAACTTCTTATCACCACTTATTCTGTGAACCAAATCTGACTGTTCATTGTCAAAAGGAGCCAGGATAACGTAGAGAACAACACTTTTTAGAGCCTGAAAAAGTTGTGATTATAGGTTATATATTAGAAATGTAATGGAAGGTTGGGTGTGAAGGCACACGCCTATGATCCCAGCACTTGGGAGGCTGAGGCAGGAAGATTGGTGCGAGCTTGAGACCTGCCTGGCTACATACTGAGCTCAAGGCCAGCCTGAACAATGCAGGGAAATCCTGCCTAAAAAAAAAAAAAAAGCCAAGGAAACTTTGGCCAAGAACTAAAACTATTTATTTATTTTTAAATTTTTATTTTATTTTTCTTAAACCTCATTTATTTGTGTTATGGCTGGCTCAGCCTGCCCTGGGAGTGGGGCTGGTACAGCATGTGGTGCCGGGAATCGAACCAAAGTTCCTGCAGGTGCCTAAACTTTCCAACGCAGGCACTTTAGACAGCTGAGCCATCTCACCAGCCCACTAACACAATTTATATATTAATTCCTTTTTTTTTTTTAATTTCTGAAGAGAGGATTCTGCTATATAGTTTGGGCTGGCCTTGAACCCACTACGTGAACCAGGCTACCACTGATCTCACAGCAATCTTCCTGCCTCAGTCTCCTGTGTACTGAGATTGTAGGCATATGTGTTACCACATCTGACCTATTGTTTTTTAATTCTGTACTCAAAAAGTTTTAGGAGGAAAATCTTATAAAGGTGGCTTTTCAGTATCTTTTAATTTTTTTTTTTTTTTTTTTGTGGGACCAGAGTTCGAATTCATGACCTTACACTGGTCAGGCAGGCATTTGTGCCACAGAGCGATCTCCCCAGCCCCTCAATTTTTTTTTGTTTGTTTTTGTTTTAAATTATGTATTTGATACAGGGTCTCACTACACAGCTCGGATTCATAGTGATTCTGTTTTCAGCCTGCCCAGAGTTGAGACTACAGGTGTGCACCACCACACCCAGTCTTTCAATGTCTTTTCTGTAATATTTTTCCTGAAACTACTAAATATTTGAAGTGTTACCTTCAGTGACATTTTTATTTATTTTATTATTTTTTAAAATGTATTTTACAGGGGCCGGCGAGATGGTTCAATGGTCTAAAGCGCCTGCTTAGGAAAGCTCAGGCAACTGCAGGGACTGTGGTTAGATCCCTGGCACCACATGCTGCGCCAGCCCCACCACCAGGGCAGGCTGAGCCAGCCATAAAATAAATAAATAAATAGGTAGGTAAGTAAGTAAATAAATAAATCTATCTTTAAAAAAATAAGTAAATAAATAAAAAATAAAATATATTTTAGAATAGGGTCTACAACATCTTAATATGCAGATCAGACCTGTAGTGATTCTGTTTTCAGCCTCCCAAGCACCGGGATTACAGGTGTACGCCGCTATGCCCAGCCCAGTTTCAACTGCCGTCTCAGCACGCCCCAGGGGTGGGGCCAGCACGGCTCGCCAGGCATGGAACCCCAGTCACTGAGCCTGCCTAGGCTGGCATTTAGTCTGCTGAGCTATCTGGCCAGCCCTCACTGACATTTTTAAACATTCACTTTGACAAGTACATAAAGGAAAAGTTCTTATAATAAGTTAGCAGCATAAATGTGAATACACATCTAAGCTCTTTAGAAGAAACTTGTTAAAAAAGTTTCCAAAGTAATGCTGATTCTGAACTACCATACCTATGCTGAACATTAACCCTTCAGTTCTTCAACAGTGATACACAATTTTAATTAACCCAACATATACCAAGTATCAACACAATGAACAAAAAGTGACGCCGCACACTTATCCAGAATTTGTAGTTCTTGTAATTTGAAAATAAAACTTAACTCCTTCCTAACAAACGCCACATGAGTGCTCATCAGCTGCTTTACCTGTTGCCACTTTTCACTTTCTGCCTGTATACACGGAGTGTCATAGATTGCTCTGTAGTGCTTGCAAATAGACAGATAGGACCCCTCATGCTGATCCAGCTGAATCATTAAATTATAGTATTTCAACTTTAATTTCTGGAACGAAAAAAAGGTAAAGTGGGATTTATGGACTTCATTCAAACACTTTCACAGTACACATGTAGATGCATGCCCACCTCTGTGTTTTCTTCTTGGAAAAACTTGGTATTAATCTTCTTGCTGATGATCTGTGTCCGAATGTAATCCTTCACGGCCAGGCACAGCCGCATCTGCTCCAAGATAAATTCCACTCGCTCTTTCTTTTCCATGGACCCGTAGGTTTCCACCTAGCAAGTAATTCCACAGGTAAGCTTAGAGCGCTTACTAACATTTATGACTTATTACAGATTAAAGTAGCTATTTAAATATCTACTTTGTCAAATAAGAACTGCATGCATACATATAAAGGGAGAATAACTGCATAAATAGCCAGATGCCTTGAGGAAATTACAGTTCATCATTATTATTATTTTGTATTTTAGGGAAGGGTCTACAGGGTGCCCAGGGTCTCAGTACTAGATTAGACTCATAGTGATCCGCCTGTTTATAGCCTCCCAAGAGCTGGGATTACAGGTGTATGCCACCATGTCCAGTCTCAATCAGTCTCCGTGCGCCTGGGAGGCGGCAGGCCTGGGGATTGAACCCCTGGGCCCTGCGCCTACTTGCAGGCGCTTTAATCTGCTGAGTATTTGACCAGCCCTGGAAATTACAATTTAAATTCTGGAACAATAAAATAGATTCCCCCCCTTCGGTGTAATCGAATGCACCTATCTGGTTGTGCAGCCACCACCACAGTGCAGACATAGCGCTCTCCGTCACCCTTAAGCTCCCCACGCTACCCTCCTGTAGTCCACACTTCTCCTATTCCTGAGCTGACAACCACACTGGTCCTTTCAAGGATCTCAAAAGTAGTATGCCGTTTTTGGAGAATGTCTTTTTTTCTTTTTTCTTTCTTTTTTTTGTTGACATAGGACCTGGCTCTGTAGTTCAGGGCGGCCTTGAACTTGCAGCAATCCTGTCTTGTGTTCTCATCCACAGTGAGTGCATCTGAGTCCTGCTTCGTGTCACTGCTAGCAGCTGCACAGGTTTTCAATTTTAACCTTCCTGGTGGGTAGGTAATTATATCTCAAGGCTTTTTCACTAATGACTAACAAAAAAAATTTCACAGGCTTTCAATTTACATTGCAGCCAAAACCATTATATAAGAAAGTATTTTTCTTTTTAAATGCAGACAGCAAGGCTAACATGACACCTAATACAAGATCTATCAAATACTATGTAGGGAAACTTTTTTTTTTTTTTTTTTAAGAAAACAATTCTTGCTATGTAGTTCAGACTGGCCTTGAACTCACAGACCCTCCTACCTCAATCTTCCAAGTGCCAGGTATAAGTAAACAGAATTCAAATGTTCAAATCACTGCACCAACTTAAGACAGATCTAATGATTTTTTTCTTTAAAATCTTCTTAGCAGCTGAACTTAACTGACCTGTGAGTACACACTTTTTAATGGCTGGAATGACCTTACGCCTTGTTGCACCCTGACTCCTGGTGGCTCAGGCATAAAGAGATGAGGTGTCAAAATAAATGACATTCACCACAGACACTGCTGACTCGAGCCCACGGTTTACAAATGGCAACAGCTCCCTACCTGCAACTCTTGTAAGATGGAGGCTGCTTCTTTGACGTCGCCATTCTGTTCTTTTATGGTTGCTAATGTTTTAGTCAGTCGAGCACGCTCAATTTCAACATAAATCTACAAATAAGACAAAAGCATTACCAAAGGCGACCATCTGCTGGGGGTCCCCCTCCTGTCCCTCTCTTGGATAGGAGCTTTTTTCCCCAATAAATATATTCTGTTCATAAAAACAAAACAAAACAAATGAACAACATTATCAAAATTCCAGCCAAAATGTGTAAAAATTTAAAAGAACTGAACTAGTCACACTAGGTACAAGAGCTTGCTGTGCACTGCCGTTGTGCACTGTATCTTCCGCAACTAGCCATGAGATGGTTTACGTTTCAGAGATGTATCGTTTTATATCTCTATAACATAGTATGCATATTCTTTAGCTTTAAGATGCTAAATATGAAATTACCATGTTTGATAAACAACATGACCACAAGCTTTACGCATGGTTAAGTGGCATAGAAAATGGAAAGTGGTGGGGCTGGCAAGACGGTTCAGTGGTCTAAAGTGCCTGCTTAGGAAAGCTCAGGCAACTACAGGGACTGCGGTTCGATCCTCAGCACCACATGCTGCGCCAGCCCCACCACCAGGGCAGGCTGAGCCAGCCATAAAATAAATAAATAAACAAGCAGACAAACAAAAAAAGAAAATGGGGGCCGGCGAGATGGTTCAGTGGTCTAAAGCGTCTGCTTAGGAAGGCTCAGGCAACTGCAGGGACTGCAGTTCGATCCCCGGCACCACATGCTGCGCCAGCGCCACCACCAGGGCAGGCTGAGCCAGCCACAAAATGAATAAATAAAGAAACAAACACAACAAGCAAACAAATAAATAAATAAATAAAATTTAAAAAAAAACAAAGAAAATGGAAAGTGGCTTTTTTTTTTTTTTTTTTAAGTGGCTTTAAAAGAATTACTTGAAAAATAAACCACAAAGGAGACATGCAGCTCAGTATCATATCCATGCTTCAACCACTGACCACAGCCCAATTCATCCTTACCTTGCTAGGGTATTAAAGCTGCTAGTATTTTTGTAGCTGTAAGTAATGTTAATAGATCTATCACTGCCAACAAATCAACACTAGGAATGTAACTATGACTTAAAGAGCTTAGGGCAGTGATGGCCCAGTGCAGTCCCCAGGCCACAGGTTCGCCACCACTGGTCTAGGGAATGAGTTGTCGTGCCCTGTATCAAAGTAGTTACACACAGTTTCCTAAACATACCACATGTTTCTAACTTGTCATCTTGGCTTTTTATGAGATGAGGGTCGCACTACAATTCTTTAAATATAGGAAGATAATAGAAAGGGATGTACAAAGTAACGGCTCAGGTAAGGTGATGACAGTTTTGTGTATTTCTTATAAAAAATAAATGGACATAGGCACTGTGTTGTGTACCTTGGCTTTGAAAATAAACATGCATATGTGTATGTGCTATACCTATATAAAATGCCCAATATATAAACATTTCAGAATGCAGATACAAGAGAACTTACCACTGTGAGTCATGCCAATAAAAACTCACCTTTCCTTCTGTAACCATTCGTAGTGTATCAATTAACCGAAGTTTGACTGGGAGGTCTGTGATTTCCTCAACATAAGTACAGCACTGTTGAACCATTTTTGCAACAGCCTAAAATATTAAGAACTATTCATAAACAAAACTCATTCCTCATATAGGATAGAAAGACATTCTGATGAAAGGGCTATGGTCAGATCTGGACTTTCTAGCTGCTGTGGTGGTGCATACCTTTCATCCCAGCACTTAGGAGGCAGAGGCAGGAGGATTGCTGTGGGTTTGAGGCCAGCCTGGGATACACAGTGAGCTCAAGGTCAATCTAAACTACATAGCAAGCCTGTGTCTCAAAACATCAACCCCCCAAAAACAAACAACAAATACTGGTCTTCTTAAATGACTCCAGGCACTGAAACACCTACAGTAAGAACATCAAAGCACCTCAATCTACCTGACAACTACAAAGTACTGAAAAGCCAGGAGCAAATCAATACAGATCAGGAAAATCTCAGATGCAAACACGTAGCCAAGCAAAAAAACATGGAAAATTGTTAGACTAACAGGGAAATGGGGAAAAGAAGAGCAGGATTCTACAGTGACTTGATCCATGACCACAGGATATTGTCAGGGAGAATAAGAGTCTGTGGCACATGCAAAAGATAAACAGCTGTATAATCTGCCTTGGGGTGGGGAGGAGCCAGTCACCCACAGCCATCTCAGTAAACATGGCACCGAAAGCCAGCCATTCACTTGTCTCCAGTTTCCTCCCCAGTAGCAAAAGGAGGCTGGACTGCACCCCTGAGGCTCTAATACCTCAGGGGTCAAGGTCAGAGGGCAGTCAACAGTGCTGTAAGTTGTGCACAAATATACCAAGTAACTGTGTGGATTCTGGGGACCATGCAAGTCTCTGTGACAAACACTCAACTCAGAACCCGACAGTCAAAGTTGACAGAGTCAACACACACTGTAATGGCTGTGTGTTTCAGTAAGTTAACTTATACAGACAGGCAGCACGTGGAACCTGACTTTTGTTTACCATCTGCCATCTTCTAAGTGGACTTTTAATAGCCTACTACAGTCATTCATACTAATCATTAGGACCCTGAATCACCAAGGCCAAATTTACATTAAGTTTAAGATTCTTAAGAACTCAGATTGGCCTTGAACTCATTCTAGCTTAAGCTGGCCTTCCAAATTAAGACCCATTAGTCTGTATAACTAACATGAACTCATAAAAATTTCTTAGCTCAAACATACCAACAAAAAGTTTAATGACTCATGATTTAGTTTTTACTAAACTACAGATTACTTGAGGGCAAGAACTTACATTTCTTTACTTTCCAAGAACACAGCAATTAACCTGTTTCTCTAAGCAAATAATAACTGTTACAGTAAACAATGCCCCCTTCCTCCCATAGCTCTGAATTGTGACACTCTACATTGCAAACTGTATTTTAGGAAACACATTTTGGACTGTCTTCATATTATACTACATAAAACGTGTTTAGCTTGCTATAACCCAGGTTGTTCTAAAACTTCTACATAGCCCTTTCAAAATTGTCCCTTAAAGCCAGGTGCACTAGGGAGGCTGAGGCAGGAGGCCAGCTCGAGCTTGAATGAGTTCAAGGCCATCCTGAACTCCATAGCCAGAACCTGTCTCAAAAAACAAAACAAGCCAAAACAAAACAAACAACACTATCCCTTAAAGAACTAGTCAAAAAAAGTTTTAAAAAAGAGCAAGTCTCCCAGAAAAGAAATGTTATTTATCTATTTTATGTATATGTAAGTATACATAACATCTTTTTATAATATGACAGTAACTGATTTTTACAATAAAAAGCTTAACATACTTTCAATATTATGCTCAGCCTAGCAGTAGTGTAAAAAATAAAAGGATTCAGAAAAGAACCCTCTACAGTGGATCTTCAAGTTACAACCAGCCTGACATCTGAGTAACTTGGGTCATGAGACCAGAATTTTAGTTTTAACTTACAGCCAAAGTCTTGAGTTATGACCTGAATGACAGTTACTTTTGCTTCCAGATGGTTTCAACTACACATTTAACCCTTAAAGAGTTCTGGAAGGAGCATTCCAACATTCCAACATCCTTTCCCATAGCCATCCAAGTGAGAAATCCTGGGCCAGTGTCTCTAAGGACACAGAGATCAGTCTGCATATGGAGAGGGACTGAAGGTTGTGCAGAGCAGCCTGAGTCGCCAGTGGACAACTTGAGCCACTACCAGCCCTTGGGAACTAATTGAGTTCATAAGTCAAGGGTCCATATATATACACATTTCTGGTTCCACTATCATCCTTTTTACGGTATCATTATTCTTACTAATTAAACCCAAAAAGTAAGGATCCAGAAGCTATTTGAGCAAATAGCATTTTAAAGATGATCTAGGTGGAAAAAAAAGATGATCTAGGCAAACACTCCTATAATCCCAGCACTCAGGAGGCTGAGGAAGGTGGATTACTGAGAGTTTGAAGCCAGCCTGGGCTACACAGTTCAACGCCAGTGTAAGCCACATAGCAAGACCCTGTCTTAAAAAGCAAAACAGGGCCGGCGAGATGGTTCAGTGGTCTAAAGCGCCTGCTTAGGAGGGCTCAGGCAACTGCGGGGACTGTGGTTCGATCCCCGGCACCACATGCTGCGCCAGCGTCACCACCAGGGCAGGCTGAGCCAGCCACAAAATGAATAAATAAAGAAACAAACAAACACAACAAGCAAACAAATAAATAAATAAATAAAATTTAAAAAAAAAAAAAAAAAGCAAAACAATAGCTCAGTGGTCTAAGTGGCTGCCTGGCAAGTGCAAGGACCCACATTTAATCCCTGGTATCACATACTGTGCTGGCCCTGTGCCAGCCACTATAATCGGGTGTGGTGGTACACAACTATAATCCCAGCGCTGGGGAGGCCTAGACAGGAGGATCACTGAGTCCAAGCTGTGTAGTGATGTCCTCTACCAAATAAATAAAAAAAAAAAAAAAAAAAAAAAAAAAAAAAAAAAAAAAAAAAAAAAAAAAAAAAAAAAAAAAAAAAAAAAAAAAAAAAAAAAAAAAAAAAAAAAAAAAAAAAAAAAAAAAAAAAAAAAAAAAAACCCACAAAACACCCCAAAACCAAACTAAAAAAAAAAAAAAGATAGACTACATATACCAAAATGAAACTACTAATAATTGTTAAAATATCACTTATGCAGGACAATTAGTACACAATTTAAAAAATCCCACCTGACAAAAACACTAAAAGAACTATATAATCTTAAACAAAATGAGTAGTGAAAGTAATCTATTTCTATAAGGCCTCAAATAAGTTAGAATATTCTTAGACAAGTTTAGGCAACCACAAGGGACTGTGGTTCGATCTGCAGCACTACATGCTACACCAGCCCCACCCCCAGGGCAGGCTGAGCCAGCCATAACAATAATAATAAAAATAAAAAGTTAGAATAGTAAATAAGTTTATTAAGAGTAGCAAACTTAATAGGTTATAATGCAATCATTTAAAATTTTAAAAACATACAAAAAAAAGGTAACCCTGTAGACCCTTCCCTAAAATCCAAAAAATAAGTAAATAAATAAATAAATAAATAAAATAAAATTTTAAAAGCAAAGCTAGAAAAAATTGGGAAATAGAACAAAGTTACATGGATACTCTAAGTACCATTTTATACAAATATACAAAAATATAAACAAAAAACAGAAATGAAGGGCTAGCCTGCTGTGCTGGCCCTGCCCCTGGGGCACACTGAGATGGGACACTGAGACTGGGCATGGTGGTGCACACCTATAATTCCAACACCTGAGAAGTTGGAAATAGGAGAATCACTACGAGTCTGATCTATGTAATGAGACCCTGTAGACCCTGTCCTAAACTCATTAAAAAACAAACATGAAAACAGTTGTATTTAGGGCCAGGGATATAGCTCAGTGGCCCAAGTGCCTGTCTGGCAAGTGCAAGGTATTGAGTTCAATTCCCAATACAAAAAAAGAAAGAAAGAAAATAGTAGTATCATGACAAAATGGGAAGAACTTCTATATATCCTCTGGAATGTTATAATGTTGATATAACACATTTTCAACGGGTTCATAAACATTTTCTGAAAGCCCTTATGTAAATGCAAATATGTCTGCCTTTTGAGCAAACATGAACTCACTTGTTTTAACTGACTCCTCCTTTTTGACAAAAGCATAATGTTTTCATTAAGTAAATCCCATTCTTTAGCTTCATAGCACATCTTCACTACCGCAACTAATATCCGGGATGTAGACACCATATCTGAAGCCTGTAAGAATAAAAATATAGTAAAAGTAAGTCAGAGAAAAATACTTCCAAGAAAACTAATGATAACCGTTTTAGGCTGTAATCTACTCACAGTACGGGTCTGTTTTTCTAAAGAGAGAAGGGTTTCAATGACTTCTTGAAGTCTTCCTTCCTAAAACAAAAGATAAAAATGAACAATGAAAAAATACCACCATCAATAGAAACCAAATCGCTGATCTACCAGACGTTTCTGACATAGAAAAGGCAAAATCAGCGGTCTATTCTAGGGGGAAAAGACCACCAATAACCACTCATCTTTGTTTTTCTCCAACTCATGATAATGTTGACTTCTCTCACAGCTGGAGTCAATAGTTTCCCTTTTGGGACCCACAAACTTCTTCCCTGTCATGTGAAAACACTAAGAAAAGTGGAACACGTAACAATATGACTTCTCACTGGAAAAAATATCAGGTTTTTGTTTTGGATTCCAGTTTTTCAACAACAGTGTTTATGTGGTTCGGCACAGAGACTAACTGGTAACCTGAAGAAAAAACATGGAAAACATACTTTTCTTTGTAAGTCACCATAACAAGTTTTTTGTTTTTTTTTTTTAATTTTATTCTTTATGTATTTGGTACAGGGTCTCACTATGCAGCTCGGGCTTGTAGTGATCTTCCTGTTTTCAGCCTCCCCAGTGCTGAGATTACAGGTGTGCGCCACTAGGCATGCACTACCATGCCTGGGTGGCTGGCTCAGCACACCTTGTTCTGCTTTTTGAGACAGGGTCTCACCATGTAGCCCAGGCTGGCTTCAAACTCAAGGCAATCCTCTTGGCTTAGCTTTCCAAGTGCTGGGATTACAGACATGTGTCCCCAAACCTGGCTCCAAGATAATTTTTAAATTATGCCTTTTATTTCTCTCTCATTTTTTCTTTTTTTGTGGTATTGTTGGCCTTATATATGCTTATTATCCAGAACTTTCCATGAGACAGACTGGCTGCTGCGGCATGTGTGCTATGGGTTCACCATCACCACCCTAAACTGTTATTTTTCTATGCAGCTTTGATGTGTATTGTATGATCACTGTCTCAACTTGCACCAGTTCTGAAAGGTCTGTGGACTCAAGTATACAATGAGTCCATAGAACAGAAGAAACAATGAGCAGATCTACACATCTTCCAAAGCTAAAGAGTAATAAATCATAAAAGATAAAAACATTAGAACTTGAAAAAAACTAACAGAGATTACTTAATTCCACCACCTTATTTGAGAACTTAAAAAGACCGGGGATCCAACAGCTCGAGAGACCTGCTCGCTCCCAGCAGTCATCATCAGAGCGGGACTTTAGGGCTCTCTGGGGCGCCATGTGTCTCTACTACGCTGCAGTTAGCCCCTTCTTGTATTAGTGCATACCATACCTTTTGCTTTATCTAGGTTATCTTCAAAGGGAAAGGGCTTATGTATCTTGCAAAGTGCAAAACGTTAAAATGCAAAAGAGTTTTCTTACAAGGATGGACATCTGTCAATGAGTGACCGTGACGCCTTAGGTGCCCTTTACCATGTGCTACGTGAATCCAGAAGCGTGAGTCCTGCGGAGGTGTGTCCCGACGTGGGAGGGAAGCGCGCTGCTCTAGAGCCATGGCTGTGCTCTTGGCCAAGGCTCTGCAATCAGCCGTCACTTACTTAGCACCTGCTTTCACACTCAGCCCGACTGACTCAGTGCCCTGTAGTTTCCAAAAACTGTATTCTGTGTTACCTCACCCAGGTGTGTGATCTTTAAGAAAAACAACTATACGTAGCTGTACTACTCCCCATAGGTTGGCAAGCTGCTGCCTCACACCAAGCAGCACGAATGCTGCTCCTGGAGATGTTCTGGTACGACGTATCTTACCAAGTGGTCTGTAAATTCCTTCAGAGCTGGATCTTTAATTACTGCTTCCCTTATACCAACTTGCACATAGTACACATGTGCACAGAATGGATAGACACTGAATGGCTTATAATTTTTTATTATGACTGCCACAATAAGGATGTGAAAAACTATATGGCTGTCAGTGTAGTACTCCTTGAGGGATACTACTATTGACTTCATTAATTTAGCTTCCTATTTTTTTTTTTAATTATTTATTTATTTATTTGTTTGCTTGTTGTGTTTGTTTGTTTCTTTATTTATTCATTTTGTGGCTGGCTCAGCCTGCCCTGGTGGTGGCACTGGTGCAGCATGTGGTGCCGGGGATTGAACCGCAGTCCCCGCAGTTGCTTGAGCCCTCCTAAGCAGGCGCTTTAGACCACTGAACCATCTCGCCGGCCCCAGCTTCCTATTTTTGAATCATCCCACTTCCCCTCTTCCATGTTAAGTCCTATGCCTACACATATTCCTCCTTCCTGTCTATTCATCGTTTCTGCAATTCTACCTCTTGGGCAGTACCTTTCAACACAAAGGAAACAAGATGGTGGCAACAACCCAAAACAAATTTGCTGGAACATGTGAACCCTGTGACTCACATTAAAAAATATTATTTGTAAATGAAGTAAGTGACTTGGGTTTGCCCAACTTCAAAAGATGTTTAGTATTTACAAGTCTATTTGCCTCCTTTAAGTCCTCAATAGATCATCTGTTAATTTGTTAAACAGAAAAAAGAAAAACATTAATAAAGTTATCCCTAAATAGCTGAAATTTATACCCATTCAATACTTCTATGTAAGCTATTTTTAAAAACAATTCATTCAACCTGCTAATAATGTGTTTTACTTTTTACCTTCTCTTTATTGTTAATATTGACCCTGAAGGGCCAGAAAGATAGCTCAATGGCCTAAAGCGCCTGCAGGGACTGTGGTTCGATCCCTGGCACCACTTGCTGCGCCAGCCCCACCACCAGGGCAGGCTGAGCCAGCCATAACATAGTTAAAAAAAATTGACCTTGAGAAGAAACTGCAGGTGATGGAAGATGCGATGCCAGCATGGAGTGGTGACACATTTTTATAGTCCTAGCTATGTCAGAGGCTAAGGCAAGAGGACCACAACAAGCTCAAGGCCAGCCTGAATAATTTAGCAAGTCAGTCTCAAAATAAAACTTCAAAAAGATCTGATGAAGTACATCAAAGTAGAGCTCTTCTAGGTACGCACAAGGCTCTGGGTTCATCCCTAGTACTGCAAAAAGTGTATGTGTGTGTGGGGGGGGTGGTTAAAGGAAGACATTAAGGGAAAGGAGAACAAAAGTATTTAGTATTTGGTTTAAGAATATAAATAGTAGCCAGATCAAGTAGCACAGGGCCATAATACCTGGATTTAACCCGGGGAGACTGAGGCAAGAGGATGGGAAACTTAGCAACTTAGAAGAACCCTGTCTCAAAACGTAAAAATGAGTTAGGGACCTACTTCAGTGGGAAGACCCTGGGATCAATTCCCAGTATGGAGACACACACACCCCAAAAACAAAGAAAAAAGAATCAGGTAACCACGTGCCAAATACACCATAACCCGAAAGTGAAAACAGGGCTAGTGATCTGGCTCAGCACAAGAAGCAGGGCTAGATTTTCAGAAAACCTTCCATGCGCTAATAACTGCTAAATACATTATGTTTACATTCAGAAAAGCCCCTTTAAATCAATGTGTAAGCCATCAACACAACACAAGGTGAAAGGGCAACTGTCCTCAGAAACTAGTACAAGCCCAGTGTGGTGGCGCACGCCTATAATCCCAGTACTTGGGAGGCTGAGACAGGACGACTGGTGTGAGTTCACCAGCGTGGGTTA